>JBBPBS010000249.1:241459-272454 GCA_037974835.1 Cicer judaicum
TCCCTGAGCCAAAAAAATATAAAAATAATATTTTTATTAATGAGTTTTTAATTCGAATTATTATGAAAATAGAAAGAATAAATGTAGAGATAACATATAATATCAAAAGGTTATTGAGCGGAGATATAATCATATAATATCTTTAGTTAGTAATTTAATCTTATGTATTAATTAAATTTAATGATTATTATTAAAAGTTCTCGTTTCTCACAATAAATATCAGTATACGCTCCCAATATATATATATATATTATTAATATATTTTACATTTTTAATAATAATAATAATAATTATTATTATTATTATTATTATTAATTTTTATTTATTAAGTTATAGAAAATTATTAAAATAATTTAAATTTATTAATAAAATATAAGGGTGTTGTTAAAATAATATAACACATCTTTTATTTAAATACATCTATTCAACCGTATTTTTTTTTCTTATTCAATTTAATATATTTTATTAATAGTATTTTATTTTTTATTTTAATATTTTAATTATTTTTATTTTATTAAATAAAAAATTGTCCAATTAGTAAAACGGGAAAAAAAATTCAAGCCAGTACATGGTTGCGTCACGGGGAAGCAACCTTCTATTTTTTTCTTCTTTTTTTAATGTATTTTCTATAAAATTTTTGATATAATTTACTATTTTTAATTCTAATTATTTTTAATAATAATAATTATTTATTATTATTATTATATTTATTATTATTTATTTTTATTATTATTAATGTATTTTATTTTACTTAATTATTAATATTTTTATTTTTTTAATAATTTAATTATTTTTAATTTATTAAATAATTAATAACAATTATTATAATGAGATAACAATTATTAAAAAAAAATCTCGGTGCGAGATCACCTATTGGGCATGGAACTTCCAACTAGGTGAGAAAAAAAAAATTAGAATTCGCATCTTGGGCCGACGTCCTATTAAGTCTAGAAACAGGACAATCAAATAATATATTTAGAGAGTGGAGCATTTTGATAAAAAAAAAAAATTAGAAAAAATCCGTTACAGCTTTAGAAAAATATGATAATCTAAAAAAAGTCTAACGAGAAGAGATTTTTGTAACTCTAAAAAATATCATTCTACATGACTATTGTTTTTAAAAATAAAAACAAAAAAAAAATAAAAAGTCATAATAGCAGATATACATGAATAATTTCTATTTTTTTTAAAAAAAAATCTAAATTATTAAGAATCAAAATCAATTTTTTATATATAATAGGTAACAAATAGACCCAATATTTCAATTCCACTGATAAGCGAAAGCGTTATTTTTGTCATTGAAATTACATAAGCAATCAACTACTAAGATCAAATTGGTTGAATGAAATAAGTTATAATTCAATTAGAAAAATAGTCGAATAAGCTTAATGTGACACTTTTTAGGCAATGCTTAGTGTTACTTATGAATATAATTCTAGGACGAATTGGTGTGGGGAGCAGCATGGTTACTCAAGGCTACTAATCTCCCAAATTACTGGAATTACATTAAACAAAATATTCACAATGTGAAAAACTTTGGTGAATTTGGATGGGACTCAAAGGATGCTGGCATCAACGTTCTAGTTTCTAAGGTTTGTTTAATGTTAGACTGTTCTTTTTTTCCCCCTTAACATTGATTATTATTTCTTTTTTCTTTCAAGTTTCAATTTTTGTCATTTTAACATTTTTGTTCTGTTTTCTAATCACAAGCAGCTTCTAGTTAATAATCCAGCTTCTAAGCCTTTTACCCTTAATGCTGACAAGTTTATCTGTGCTGTGCTACCTGAATCACCCTTAATTTCAGTCTCATACTCTCGAGGTAAATTAATTTCAGTCTCATGTTCTATGAGTATCTTTTAAGAAATATATAAATAGAAATTTTGAATGTGAAAAATCAAATTTTAACTTTTAATAATTTGAACGAACAATTTTTAATAACGACATTTGTTAGTATTTTTCGATAAAAAAAAAACTAGAATAAAAAGTATGAGATTTATCTTTAATTTTCTTGTTACTAAATTTAGTACTAAAATTAATCACGAATTTTGTGTTTTTCATATATATGTTAAATTTAATTTTTCTATTATATGAACTTTGCATTTGTACTGTATCTATGAAGACCTTGTAATTTCCAAAAGTTAAGAATGTGTTTGAATCCAATTTGCTATTGTTGTTGGTAATTATATATACATGGAATTGTTACAACGATATATATGTTTAAATTAAATTAGGTGGGCTTCTATTTAAGTCTGGTGGGAGTAACATGCAACACGCAACAGCTTTCTCATTCCTTTTAATGGTTTATGCCGGATATTTAAATAAAGCAAATAAAAAGATTGATTGTGGTGGTGGAGTTTTTGCTTCTTCAAGGAGACTTAAACAAGTAGCAAAAAGCCAGGTATATATGCAAAATTTATATTATTAATTCACTGGATTATTGTTGGAAATTTAATGCAATGTTTAATTTATAAAAGAAAATGAGAGGAAAGAAGGTTTGGTTAATATATATAAGTCAGTACTTGTGGTCAAAATGTTGTTGGATAGATTTTTGTTTCGCTTAAATTTTTTTTCTTTCGGTGCAAACTAAAAAATAGCATATTGTATGGAGTACGGAAGTCAAAATTTTGTAATTGTTCATTTGTCCTCTCATTTTTACTCATGTTAGATATACTATTGAAAATTAACTTCCAGTAAAATAATAGTGTTTTTTAATTGGTTGAACATCACCTCAAAGTTTTTTTTGTAAGCCACACACAACTAACTCGCATTAAATAACAAATTACTTACATTGGAAGGCCTAAAGCAAAGACTTGGCTAGCTTCTTGCTTGGGGCGACCTTGTTTGATTGTTGCTAGCATTTTTGTTAATAGCTTTCTCTACACTTTTGGATAAATTGTTTGTTAAGTTTCAAGTTCATAAAATGCAGGTAGATTACATACTAGGAAACAACCCATTGAATATGTCATACATGGTTGGATATGGATCAAAATTTCCTAAAAGAATACATCATCGTGCATCATCCTTACCTTCAATTGACCAACATCCTAATCAAATTGATTGCAAAGGAGGATCCTCTTATTTTGAAACCCAAAATCCAAATCCCAATCTGCTTTTAGGAGCTATTGTTGGAGGACCAAATATCAATGATGAGTATGTTGATTCTAGAGCAGATTTTGTACACTCAGAACCTACAACATACATCAATGCACCTCTTGTGGGTGTTTTGGCTTACTTTAAATCACATCCATACTAAAGTTATTTCTTATATATTTACGATACAAATTGAATCCTCTATAGTTATGAAAGAATTTTGGTTTATTTAGTATAGAATACACATTTGCTTATAAGAAAAACAAAATGTGGGAGGATGTTTGTACTAAAGTTCTTGTACATAATAAATTATAGGAGTTAGGCCTTTTCCATGAGCAAATGCATTGATTTTTCTATCATGGTCAAATTTGATCCTAACACAAAATTTTACATACGAAAATGTAGTGATTGAGAAGTTATAAGGATACCCAACTCCACACACCCTTTTGTCGGAAATGAATGCAAGTTATTTGTGAAAATAAGCTTGTAGAGTGTTGTAATTACAAAACTTTGCTAAAAAAATATTTATGTCATGGGACTTCCTTTCCAAATATTTATTCAGATGTGACGTCAAAAAAACTATTCAAATGTTGAATAAATTTTTATTTCAAAAGAAATAATATTTTTAAATGATAATGATAACATAAATAATAATTTGATTGAAACGACCACTTTTAAATTGGCATTAGAATCTCTTCTCAATTGTGGTGCTTAATAATCAAGTTATCACAATAATTTCAATGCATGGAAAATGGATTGAATATTGTAATATCTTATAATTTATATTTTGAACCTTAAGATGTGAAATATATTTTGAACCTTAAGATGTGAAATCATTAACCCAAAAATATTTGTTAATATATAGAGTGGAAAATAGTGGTTTTCTTTTTATTAAACATTCCTTTTTGTTTCCTCTAGGCTATAAGCGTCATATAAATTTTTTGAATGTGTATTATTTAATTTACATGTTTGATATTTTTTTCTTAATTATTGAACTTTTTATAACTATTTTTTTATAAAATATTGTAATAAAGAAAGTATATTATTTTGAAAGATAATACAAAACAATATATCATATACAATAATCAAAACTGAAAATTAATTCAATTCAAACTGATTAAAATTAGTTTTAATTTTAAAATCAAACTAATTTGATGATATATTAACAAAATCGAAGAGATTGGATTCGATTGGTTCAGATGGTTTTTTCTCTCAAAATCAATCCAATCTGCAAACACCTCTAGTCTTAAATATTTTTGTTATACAACATTAACTTTTATTTACTTTAATAATATATCAAATAATTTTATATTTATATAAAATATACATAAATAATTTTATATTTATATAAAATATACGTAAATGATCTACATGATATAATCTTTGAGTGGTAAAATGTGAACTTAGATCTTTGAAGTAGAAGGCAAAAATAATATTTGGACCTTGTGTCACTAAATTAAAGTTGTAACCCATGTCAAAGCATAAACAAATTAAATCGAACAAAATAGTCTAAGAAAGGTATATTAAACATGATATTGAGGAGTAGGCCTCTACTCTGTCCTGGTGGATGAAAATCAAACGTCTACTTTGCTTGTTGTGAATTACCTATACATGTAAGAACATAGAAAAAGAGGATACACAAAACATATAGAACAAACTCAAACATCACAAGGAATTTGTCAAACAATTCAAATTTTATAAATACTCTGCGACATTGTGGGATCAACACGAGTAGCATAGGGTTTTCACACTCAAGCATAGTCATCTCCAAAGACATGTTAACAAAACCCTCGAAGCCTCCACCATCAAATTCATTTGTTACTTTCCACCGAATAATAAACAAACTCTATATGATTCACGTGTCACTAAATAAATGCAAACAAATATCCATTTGTTCTCCTTGTATTACATACATCCTCAAAATTGCGTAAATTAAATGGTGTTTTTCTTAAGCAAACAACTTAAATCATAGATTCTATAGAGTATCAAGTACCTAATCTAGTGTAATATTTTCACTGTTGACTTCCCACAAAAATATTTACCTGCTGAAAAATCAAAATCTTAAGTCTAATACACTCACTATAATTTATACCTTAAACATTTTACTTTTCTTCAAATTAACATCATTAATTATCATTATCTAAACATGACACATTTTTTTTATGCTAAATCCACCTTGGTCTTATCTTAAAATACTCCAATAGCTTCCAAAAATAAAAGAAATCAAATTCATAAGAGAGAAATAATTCAGTCATAATTCCATACCGTGACTTTTCCTTTTGTCTAAATTACAAATTTACAATCACCACCTATCACTTAAAAGGCCATTAGAAGATTAAAAATATAAAACAAGGTCACCTAAGCATCATATAAAAAGTTTCAATAATTTGAAACCATCTTAATCAATCAAGAACTTATTGAATATGTCATACATAGATGGATACATACCCAAGTTTCCTAAAAGAATACATCATTGTGTGTCATCCTTGCCTTCACTTGATCAACATCATTGTCCCTAAAATACAAGCAATCTTTCAAGTTAGTAGGTGTGTTTATTTATTAAAAAAAAAAAAAAACATACCTCTTACTAATAATACAAATTTATCTTGAAAAAATAAAAAGTCAAATTAATACTACATTCATGCATGAATGATGCTTTATAAGTAACATCTACACATTAATTTCTCTATATACTTTTTTTAATATATGTAAAAAATGTAGTGGGGATTTATAAATAAGAACGAATAAAGTATAAGGATAGGTGCTCTCCAAGGCAAAATGAGTCTCTCTTCTAGAGTTGAGTCTTTAAACACTACTATAATTTTCTCTTTTAGTGATTGAAATAGAAATTGAATATTTTCAATTACACTAGCGACTGAATTGAAAACCAAAATTTTGAACTTCATAACTGAAAAATTTTGTGTCACTAAATTAGTCACTATCAAAATTTTTAAAGAAATGCATACACTAATCAAATTGAAAATTATTCTACTTTCTAAATTAATTGTTGTAATTTTATTTTATAATTTCAATTATGCAATGTCAAATTATTAGCTGGGGAAGAAATTTCGATGTGAAATTTTGCATGATGTAAAATTATGCACAATTGAATTTTGCATTATGCTAAATTATACACTGTCAAATTTTGAGTTTTCTTTATATTATTAACAAGTTTTTAATGTTGTCAAATTTTTGCACGGACTACATAATGTTGTTAACAAGTTTTTCATTATGTTGTAAAATTATGCGCGAGCTACATAATATTATTACGTGTTAACAAGTTTTTAATGTTGAATTTTCTTTATATTGTTAAACATAGTTGAATATCATCGCAACTAGTCATTCATATTTGTTTCTTAACAGATATAAATATGAGAAGGATACAACTTGGGTTAATAGACAATTGAAATATGTGCATATAAGAGCTTTCAACTTTAAATTGTATATTATTTATTATTTTTATGTTGTTTTTATTCTAGTTTTTTGTGTTTTAAAATACTTTTTAGTCTTATATTTATGCTGACAAGAAAATTTTAGATGAAGATTGTTAGAATTGACCCACGAAACATACTTACAAGGAACTCTCCGGCTAAATGAATAAGATGTGTGGTGTGAGATTGCAGGAATAAAAGATGACAAGTATATGTTCTTAAAATGGAAGCTATTGTATTGTTAGGGATATCATATTATCGTGAGTCATGTTCTTCATCAACAAAGTGGATATGAAGACATGTATATGAAGAAATGAGAAACGAAAAAGATCAACAAAGACATGAATTTGATGAAAAGATAAATGAAAGAGATCAACTTTAAGAGGAATTGGCTAATATAAATAGAGCAATTGAGCTCTATAACCACTTGATAAAACAATTCATGAATAACTTGAACTTTCAACCCATGTCATATACTTGAGACTAATTTGATGAACATGAGATTGAAGATAGTGATCTTGGTGATCATGATGATGAGATTGGTGATCATGATGCCGGTGATTTTGATGATGAGATTGGTGATAATGATACTAGTGATCATGATGATAAAGAGTTAGATGGATAATGATAAGTTAATCCAAAGAACCAATATGTTGCATTTTGTTATGACTAAAATATATATATATTATGTTTAAACTAAAATTTTATATGTACTTTTTTTAGTACTTAAATATATTAAGTTCTTTAGTTATGTATATTGATATGCTTAATGCATTTAAATGATTTTGGTGTATGAACATTTTAGTTATTGAAATCAAATTAAAAAAATATTTTTGTTGAGTTTTTAGACATTAAAGTAATGGATTTTAAAAAAAAAACTAAAAAGTTTAGAGACGGAATCAATGACCAAATATTTAATAAAAATCATAGTTTAAGTTACAAATTCTACCTCTAAATCAGTGACTAATGACATAGAAAATTAATTCAAAGTGGTTGTTAAATGGGTCTCAAACTTTAGTCGCTAATTTGATCTCCAAATTCGGCCACAAAATATATCACTAAATATTGGTAGTTGATTTAGTCGCAACAACTAGCGACTAATAATTTATCAACAAAATTCAAAAATTCGTTGATTCGGTCACTACAAGTTACGTTATCAATTAATTTGTCAATAAAACTGAAATTTTTAGTAGTGAGAAAACTCAACTTCCCTCTCCTAAAACAATCCTTTTATACTTGAATTTTTCATTTTTTTGTGTGTGGAAATTCTCTAGTACTTTTAGCTATTTCGTCTCTACATTTTTCTTGAGAGAAGCAACCATGAACAATTTGAACTCCATCTCGAAATGATGATATAAATTGTTAGGTAGACAATCTGCAAGATTTCTAGTCTTCTTTTATTTCAAACACAATACTCTAGTCCCAATAATTAATAGCCTATTCATTCTAGGAATGATGTAGATATCCTTTAAAGGTAGACATACCAAATCTATTACAAATGATCTATTATTTATACTTATTTCACAATCTTCACATATGAAATTAGTTATTATTGGTTTGTTTGTAGGAGTGGATACAAATAAGTTATAGGTTACGTGCGACACATGCAACATCAAATCTTTCACACAATCATAAGCAAACGTGTTACTATCGAATCAAACAATGCAATTAAAAGTTTCCCCCTTCAAGAGACACATATCTTGAATCAAATCTTCTAACTCAGATGTTTAAGCTCGCTCAAATCAATGAATCTTATAGTTGTATTCTCGAGACATTATTTTCTTATGTGCCCTAGTTTTTTGCACTTGAAGCAGATGATATTGGTCTCTTTACAATAATTGGTGTAGTGCCCTAGATCACACTTTCTACATTTAATAACTCTTGGGGTTATAGATCCTCCAACAATATTTTTATCCTAACTCTTTTTCTCTCCATTCTTCTTAAAGTCACAATCTACAATGCTAATACTTTTTCTTCATATTGTTTACTCTTGAAAACTATAGCTCCAAATTATCGGATTGATATTTTAAAACCACTTGCTCAATCTCTCGATGCAGACCATTGTTTAGCGCCACACACTTAATACATTTATTAGTAGAATTGAGATATAAACGATAGAAACAAGAAAGTTTTTCGAACTTTGTAACATATTCTCTGACACTCATGATTCCTTACTTCATAGATAAAAAATCAACTTCTTTTTTGTCTCAATAATCCATAGAAAGAATTTCTCAAAAATGTTATCCATAAAAGCTTTCCAAATCAAAACAATTTTTGAAGCTCCCAAAAGAATTTTGATATTATCCACCAAAACTTCAACTTCACCGTTTAGATTGAAAGTACGAACCAACATCCACTTAAAATTCGTTCAAACCCCAATTTGAAAACTGCATTTTTATAATAAAATCTATGTATAACCTTTTGCATTTGAATTTGAACTCAAGACATAACAAATATAAGTGGAAAGTATAACGATATGTGTGAACCACAATATGAAAATTATATTTTTGTGTGTAGACATCATTATTGTTTAATATTTTTCTAATTAATTACTCATTTTCCTGTCATAAAGTAAATAAAAAAATAAGTAATTAATAATGAAAAAAACAATATTTAACTTTTTTTTAGGCAAAATTTAGAATGTAAAAACATTATATGATAGTTAAGACATTTCAACTGTGACACTTCTTTTCCATCTTGCGTTTACAGCATATTAATAATTATTATTAAAAGCCTTAATAAATATTATTAAAAATAAGATATAATTTGAGGGGATTAAGCCAAAATTCAAGGGAAGAAAACAAATGAGTATGTTCTATATATCAGGTTAAAAACTTTACGCAATAAATCTATAGACATAAAAAATGAAGTGATGGAAAAGAGCAATTTCTTAATTAGAAAAACAGTAATTAGTTTATTAAAGATTGCATATCTTAATTAGAAAACGGTAATTTTTATATTGTTTTTTCATTTGATTTCCAAATTTCAATCTGTATTAATTAATATCAGAATTAACTCATGTTTTTACAAGATTAGTATTATGTGTGTGATTTTTTAATTTTAGTACATGTTATATCTTAAGGATTTAATTCATATACTTGGTATTTTATATTTTCAATTAAATCACTAAAAATATTTAACTTTTATTATGACTATTTTTGATATGAGAATTAATTACTACTCATAATTGACTATTTATTTCGATATTATTATCATTATTATGAGTATTAATAATGATTCTTTAGAAAATAAATATTATTTTATTTTTTTATTTGATGTTTTGATTTCCTATTAAACTCAGGTTGACATACTTTATTCTCCTGGAATGTTTCGAATCAGATTAGAATTTATTTGGACAAGAGTTATATGTGCGAGTGAAACAAATATTCCCTTAAATGTATCTCTTCATTTAAAAATTAAAATTTAAATAATTAACCACTAATTTCTTAAAAAATAATAGTTACCCATATAAAAATTATACATTATTTTTATCCAAAAAAAATGAAAAAAGATTGACCATCATTTTCGTAGTTTTTAATCATAAGTACATTTTTCAACTTTTCAACAATTGTTTTGTATCACTAAAAAATAATTGAAGATTGAGAAACGTATTTAATTGATTCACTTTCTAATTTATAATAGTTTCCATCTAGAAAATTAACCTATTAAATTCCACAAATTATTTCCGATCAAAACAGTCACAGTCATTATTTGTAACTATATATATAGCTAATTTATAATAGTGAATGACCGCATATAACATATACCACTAAATTGGATTTGAAACAGTATACATAAAATAGTAAAGGAAATAGAGTAGTCATGTCAAAATTGTTATTACTTTTAGCAACCACAATGTTGGTGATGATGCCTTCAATGGTGAAATCAGCTTCACATAACTATTCTGATGCATTAACAAAGAGTATTTTATTTTTTGAAGGTCAACGGTCTGGAAAGTTGCCATACTCTCAACGTATGACATGGAGAAAAGACTCTGCTCTTAGTGATGGCAATGATATTCGTGTAAGTAAAGTTATTGAATTTTTGTTATGAGTAAAAATTATTCTCCTAATAACTTATTTTGAAAAAGTAAAAAATTAAACTTTATATGAACATTCTATTTTTTTTCACATTTATAACATTCTATTAAGTTTCCTTTTATTTAAAAAATTTTCTTTTGAAAGAAAAATAGATCTTTTGAAGACAAAATTTCACATCACAATATCACTAAAAATGTTTTGATCATGTGCTTTTTATTTTCACAAACGTTAATCTTGATGGTCATATAAACAATATAAAATTTTAATGGTTCCGGTTTTAATTTTATAATTTGAATTTTATTTATAGAAAAAGAATGAGGACAGTTCAAATTTTAATGTCTGATTACTTTTTAATTACTTTTTTTTTATCAAATATACTGCCGCATATAGTTTTTTCAGAATTAACACCTACTTTTTATTATAAAAAATATAAGTACTTTTATATATATATATATTTCTTATAAGAAATATTAATTATAAATTAAGAAGTCATGAAATAAATAGTAAACATATGACTAACATAAACTGTTGGAGTAGTAGTATATATATATATATATATATATATGTCATTTCTATATATATATATATATATATTATTAATTCTACTAAATAAATTTTCTATAATTATTAAATAAAATACTAATAATTTATTTATTAACATTAAGATATATCATAGTAGTTTGGCTTTATGCCTCATAATATTTTAGACGACCCTATATTAGAAAATGAAATTGTTGCAATTATAAAATGATTATTTTTCTCTTTTGATTTTACTCTCTAGTACCTACTCACAAAAGCGATGTTCTATTATTTGAATTTTACAATTATTACAACTTGGGAGTATATGTTCATTTTCTAGAATTCTCCCTTTATTTAACTCATTAATAATCAAAATTACTTTGTTAAACTTGTATTCTAAACGCAGATGGATATGGTTGGTGGATATTATGATGCCGGTGACAATGTAAAATTCCATTTTCCTATGGCTTTCACAACAACAATGCTAGCTTGGAGTGTCATAGAATTTGGAAATCTCATGGGCTCAGATCTTCAACATGCATATGAATCTGTTCGTTGGGGAACTGATTATTTTCTTAAAGCCACAAAAATTCCAAATTTAGTTGTGGCACAAGTTGGGAATCCTATTAGTGACCATATTTGTTGGGAAAGACCTGAAGATATGGATACTTCTAGACAAACTTATTATGTCACAACACAAAAGCCTGGCTCAGAAGTTTCAGCTGAGATTGCGGCTGCACTAGCTGCATCTTCTATTATATTTAGGAGAATTGATCCTCATTATTCTATTTTGCTTCTTGCTAGGGCAAAACAGGTATATATGTATTTTATTTTATTTTTGTTTATTAATCTTATTTGAGTAAATTCTTATAAAAATAATTTCAAAAGATGATTTTTAAAAATACACTTTCATTATGAGTTAATAAAAGTCCACCATTTCTGAAAAATATCTAGAACATTATCACCAAATTATCGAGGACCAAAATTACTTGTATTTTAAACCACAATAAACAACCACTCAATTATTAGGGAAAATCAAAGTCCATATTAAGAAGAAATTATGTTTGAAAATAATTTACAAATAAGAGCTAGCATTTTTTTTATAAGCTAAATAAAAGCTAGCATCATTCAGCTTAAAAAAAAAAATTAATCTCTTATGGATAAGTTCAATATGACTTTGATAAAATTAAAGAGTTGATACTTGTAAGTTAATTTATTTTTAAATATAAATTATTTATATTTAATTTAAAATTATAATAAATAAATTATTTATTAATTTGATATCCTTTTTATTAATTAAAATAAATAAACTATTTCCAATTGTTTACTTTAAAATATTAATAAATTATTTAAAATTATGATAGATAAATTATAGAGGATAAAAAAAAGATTTTAAATACAATAATAAAGTTAAAATTGAAAGAAAAAATGATAAGTTATAAGCTCATAAGCTACTCAAACTAGCCTACGAAAAACTATAAATAACAATATCATAAATAATTGTTACCAAATAAATTTTATAACTTATAAACTATAAATTCATTTTTTTCGACTTGCCAAACAAATCCTAAGATGACGATTAGACTTTGAAAAAGTTTACTGGTTTCAATTTATAAAAATATTTTTATTTTTATTTTATATTTCTGTCTTGATTTTATCTTTGTTAATAAACAGATATAATGTTTTTTTCTTCTAAACAATATATCTTTGTTAACTAGTATTTTGTTTTAACTCTTGTGACAATTCTTTACTTTAGAAACATCTAAAAAAGAACACATATTTTATAAAATAAAAACTTAAAGTAAATTTCCCCTTATGTTTCATTTTTTATATTTTCTTTGTCAAATATCTTACTACTACTAATATTTATATCTCGATGTGATATTTAGGTGTTTGACTTCGCAAATGATTATCGTGGATCCTATAATGATAGCATAGGTGAAGCAGCATGCCCCTTCTACTGTGATTTCAATGGCTACATGGTATGACTTGACCAACATAGTTTCATTTTTTGAATAATTATTTTTCTTGTATGTATCTTAATTAATTCATTTTTTTGCTTGCAATGATATTCAGGATGAGTTAATTTGGGGTGCAGCATGGTTGTATAAGGCAACTAATATACAAAGTTATTGGGACTTTGTACAATCAAATTTCCAAACCTTAGAGTCTCCTGTTGTAAGAAATATTAATGGTTTTAATGCTATTGCTAATGGTGGTAGTTTTGGTGAATTTGGATGGGATGCCAAACATGCTGGCATTAATGTGCTTGTTTCTCAGGTCAGTGACATTCTTCATTAATCTCTTTTAAGATGGAAATATTAAGCCCGTTTGTTTTAGTTTTTTTAAGAGGTGATAATATTTTTATATTTTCAAAATGATGTTTATGAAAATTTATATGAGAATAGTAGAAGTTATTTTGAGCTATTTTTATAGATTGAAAGCATAATTTTGATATTTAATGACTTATATATTTATTATTAAAATTTTAACATGACAAAAATAACTTGTAATAAAAAATATTTTTCAAAAATAATTTTTATGATAAACTTCTCAAAATAGCTTCACATGTTAATCATTTTTTAAAATTTCAATAAAAAAAAGTTGTAATAAACAACTGAAATACTAAAAGTGGACTTTTTTTTATAAACTATTTAAACTAATTTATAATTTGAAGTTTTACTTTTTAATGTTTACTTTTTTTTAAAGAATTATAAAAAAATATAAAATACTATAAAAATCAATTTTGTAAATATCCATAACAACCTCATTAACTCTCGTAAAAAAAAGAATGTAAATATTAAAAATGTTGTGTAAAACATTCTTATGGTTTATACCAACAACCAAGTTCATGAGTCATGTTAGATATAGTCAATTGAACAAAGAATGATTTACATAACATTTTTTTTTTTTTTTTGCATGGATTCATACAAATGAGAAATAATTTTTAGTTTTATGAGTCATGACATTTCTATTTCTAAAATGTCACTTTATCTTTCAAATTTTGGCAGTGGATGATGAAAACTTCAAATCAGAGTCCTTTTATTGTAAATGCAGACAATTTAGTATGCTCTTTGTTGCCGGAGTCACCATTCAAATCAGTCTCATACTCGAAAGGCAGGTTTCTCTTTCTTTCTTTCTTTTATTTTATTTTTTCAAAAGATATATCCTTTATTTTTAAAGAAATAATATAGATATAATTGGAATATTGGACTTACATGGCATGAATACAATCTTTATTTAAATAAGAAATGTATATCTATTTCCTTTTTAATTGTAAGGCACTTGTTTAAGTGGTTTGGGCCTTAGACTAGCCCTGTTTTGGACTTACACATGTCTAAATTGAGTTTTTGAAGGACACACTTTTTGACATACTTAGGTGATCAATGATTATTTGTCTTCTATTTTCACTTTCTTTTTTAAATATACAATCAAAAAATTATAATTTAAAATTATAATTAAATAAAAAGTCTAAAAAATAGGAGTTGGATGAGTATTCTCTAGGACTGAGTATTGGACTGTGTGCAAAATTACAAATATTTTAAATTTAGTCCTGAAAATTATTTTATTTATTTTTAATATCTATTTTGATTCTAGAAAGACTTTTTTCAAGAACTAAAAATATAATTGTTTTTATAAAATATTTTTCAAAAGAAGGATTAAAAATAAATTAAAAAGAATTAAAGACTAAAATTTATTTTACTCTTTTTTTTTAAATATTAAAATTGCACTTTTAGTTTATAATATATGCATCATATATTGACTTACTTAGTTGGGATTAATTAGGTGGGCTTCTATTCAAACCTGGAGCAACTAACCTCCAGCATGGAACCGCAATGTCTTTTCTGTTAATTGTGTATGCGCAATACATGAAAGCAAACAAAAAATCAGTAAACTGTGGGAATGTAATTGCCGATCCTTCCAAGCTCATAAATCTTGCAAAAAATCAGGTAATTATCAATTATGTGATTAAAAAATGAGAATAAAATTACACAATTACAGCAATTGATTGCAACCTTGACAGTTTTTCAACAGCTCCCTTGGTTTGTTAGGAGTTAGTTTTTATTTATTTATGATTTCTATTTTTTATTTTTTTATTTTAAATAGAATTTTTTTATCGGAAAAATTTTATTTGATGTGCATCATACATTAAATATAAGTACCATTTTTAGATTTGAACTCGAGTTGGTCACATTGTAAGAGTGGCTAGACTTCCACTAGACACAATTTATGCTTTTCTTTTATTTAGTCTTTGAAATTTTTTAGTTTAGATTCAGTCTCTTCAAAATCAAAGTGGTTGATTTTAGTATCTGACTTCATATGTAGTTCAATAAAATCACACAAGTGGTCCAATAAGTAGTCGATAAAGGACTAAAAACAATTATTTTTTAATTTATAGAGACTGAATCTAAAAAAAAAAAAATTACAATAACTAAAATAATTTAATATTTTATAATTGCGAACACTAAAACAAAAAAATACTACGATTAAAAAGACTAAAATCATATTTAAACCTTCCCTTTACTAAAAGTTAGAATACACAAAGTACATTTTTTTTATTGGAAATACACATAATTCATATATCCAAAGTATGACGGTGTATGTGTTTTTAAATGTGTTTTGTATATTCTATATTGTTTTAGGTGGACTATATCCTAGGAAACAATCCACTTCAGATGTCATACATGGTAGGATATGGACAGAAGTATCCTCAAAAGATACACCATCGTGGTTCAACATTGCCATCAATAAAGATACACCCACAAAGAATGGGGTGTCGTGATGGAGACCAATATTTTAAAACATCAGCACCAAATATTAACGTACTAACAGGGGCAATTGTTGGAGGGCCAGCAGAGGATGATTCTTTTGAAGACTCACGATATAATGTTCCACAATCAGAACCAACTACGTATATTAATGCTCCTTTTGTTGGTGTTTTAGCTTATTTTAAATACTATATGTAGTTTTGTCAATCCATAAACTTTGAATTAAACCTTAGTCTAATTTGAATTTTAGTCATAGTTCTTTAGGCAAATTTGAATTTTTATTATAGTTCTTAGTTGAAATTTTATGAGCGGCATCCGACTCTATCTTATTTGGTTTTGCTTCTTCATCGTCAGGGAGGTTTAACTCCATTTTAGTTTTTTTTTTCTTCTTGGACTTTTACTCCTTTTATGTATAAAATCTTAACTAATAAAAAAATATTGTTTTTCATTGAAAATAACCTAAACTCCTCAATGAATATTGTCTCTAACTATACACATTTATTGACAAAAAAATTGTCTCCATAAATATAAGTCTCCTTCAAATTACAACATATTTATTATTTGGTCCCCAACATACATCTTATTATTACTACTTCTTTTGTGCTATAATGAATGACTTATTTGTAATTTTTTTGGTTTAAAACAAATGATCCTTTAAATTTTCAATCTATCATTAATTACTTTCTTTTCTTTTTAATTGTGTAATCTAAGTAATAATAGATGCATTACTCTCAATACAATAATTTCCACTTTAGACTAATGATGATGGAGACTCTTGGAGGACACACTTTCACATTCACTCTCTTCAACATATATGCATATTAAGATTCATCTGTCCTTCTTTTCTATGTCACATACAATCCATATTCAACAACACACTTAACAAATTATTGTTGAATTAGGAAATAGTCAAATGTTTTATTCCTAACCTTGGGTGCCTATTTCAACCCATTTAGAACTTTATGTAGCATGTACACTTAGTTTTCTTTCCCTTTTACTTCAAATCCAGGTGGTGGAAATACATCTAGTTGTAGTTTTGGCCAACAATTTGAGCTTGCTATTGTTATCACAAGCCTATATGTTTCCAATCTAGTTACTAGAGCAAATACTTCAAAAACAATCATTATCTTAACTTTGAAGAAATCATTTTTCTACTAACCTTGCTTTGATCATTGCAATGGTTCCATCCGGCTTCAACTTCAACTTGAAAATCCATTTCATATCAATAGTTCTTTTATCAGTAAGCTACTCAACCAATTCCCATGTTCTATTCCTTTCAATGACATTGATCTCTTCACATATTGTTTCCCACCACTAAATCTATTTGATTGCTTACTCCCACTACATTTGTTGTATGTCAATCACAAAAGCTAGTTGTACAAGCTCACCATCCTCATTTATCTCATTTTCAAGTATTACTTCATAGTCAGATAGCCTTACAGAGGGGAATCTATTCCTTTGAGACCTTATAAGCTATTGATCATCTTCTGTTTGGGCTTCTCCTAAGTCATCATCATTTAGCTTGTATAGGGTCATAGATCACCAACTTTTCACTTTTGTCATTCAAATTCTTTCTTTTTGCATATGGAATATGTCTATAACATATGAATCCAAAAATCCTCAAATATTTGACTAGGTTTTCTTGTAATGAATATCTCCTCAGGTGTTTGACTCCATTTTTTTGTTGTACACCTATTCAAATTTTAAGTTGCAGTGCTAACAACTTCTCCCCAAAATGTTTTGAAAATGTGTAGTTAAATTATATTACTCATCTTAGCCAAGTCATTGTGTTGAGGTGTGTATGGAGCACTTACCACATTTATCATTCCCTTTTATTAAGATAAATCTTAAATTGTTTTGAGTTATACTCCCCTCTACCATCAGTTCTAATTATCTTTAGCTTGTTTCCACTTTTTCTTTCAACCATTACACAAAATTTGATAAAAATTGCAAACACCTCTCTTTTCTTTTTTACCAAATATAACCAAGTTTTTATATTAAATTCATCAACAAAAGTAATGAAGTACCTATTTCCTCTAATTGATGGAGTCTCAATAGTGATGGTACAAACATGAGAAGGAAATGTTGAATTGTGTTTGTCAAAGTTGATAAATTTTTGTTAATTCCATCTCATTTTTTTCATAATAGAAACAATCCACTCATTGACCGCCATTTTCATTGTCGTTTCATCACAATTCATTGCCATTTCATCACAATTCACAATCAGTTGTTCTACAATCCGAGTTTTACTCCTAGTACACTCAATCTCAAGTCGTTCGAATTCCTCTACAACCGCGAAACCAATGTGTTATCTTAAACCCTCAAACTGCAATCGTGATGTGAAACCCTTATTGTTATTTTTCTCGTCAACTATCGTGAATCAAAGGGTAAGAAACTTCATTGTCCTCATAGAGAAAGAAAGTGTACTCATTCTCAAAGAAGTAATTGAGTTTTGGTAGAACACAGTCGATATAGGAGACAAGACGATCTCTTCAAGAACAAAAAAAGGGATAGTATTTTTCATATCACTACTACTTATGTCCCTCTCTACCTCATCAATACAATATGTATATGATTTCTTTCAAAAGATAGATTCAAATTTCCTCCAAAAATATTATTTTGATAACTTTAGAAGAACTAGTTTTTTGTATAAGTAGTTAGATTAATTCGAAGAGACACTAGAAGAATGGTTTAGATTTGATAAGTCTTAATAATACAAACACATACCTACAGACAAGAATAAATGACACTTGATTATATCAATTTTGATACTTAGAGTTCCATAATTAAAATATCATGTAAGATTTATGGGTCACATATGTAATTAATTAATAAAGTGTGTTAGGGTCATTATATAATTAGTCAATAAACTAGGGGTCAAATAATATATAATAGTTTATGGCTAAAAAACATAATAGTTATGAAAATTAATAGTGTAGATACCAGACGGTTTCTAATTTAATGAGGGGCTGAATTAGAAATACTGCAATTTGGGATATAACTAATAATAGTTATATATAGGGGTAGTGGTCCCTAAGGAAAACACAACAAGACTATTCAGTTTCACAAACCCTAAGGAGAAAACTCTCTGGTTCTTTCTATCTCCATCAAGAGAGCAAGGTCTTCAGGGTGTTTTGCTGAGAAAGATCACCCAACCTATTGGCTTTATCATCATCATTCTAGGATTTTATCAATGGCAATTCCCACAGGTACGCTTCCGCCTTTAGTTATTCATCATGTAATTGAAATGGATTGTTGAGCATAACGTTATAGGGTTTATTCAACAATTGGTATCAGAGTCTACCATGTTTAATTCATGATGAAATTCGGTTATTGTTTTTGTTTTTAGGATTCAATTTGGGAATTTTGACATGATTGAAATCTTAGGGTTTGTAATTTGGGAATTTGGATATATAAAATTATGGAATCCATATGGAATCCATATTTTGACATGATTGCTATTCTAGGGTTTTGTTTTGTTTTTTCTCTGTTGAAACAAAAGTAAACAAAATTAAATTAAATGTTATTTTTCAGTCATATTTGTTATTTTTTCGGTGTGATTTTCTTGCTAATGTTCACTGTACAAACACAGCATATTTGTGGCATTATTTTGTTTCTGCTGGAATTTATATTTATATTATTGTTAATTTTTGGGACTTAAAAATAATGTGATTTAATTGTTGATGAGGTGGAGATGCTGTGTGTTTCATGAAAAGTTAGAAAATTGTTCCGTACTGTGAACTATATTATGAAATATACATTGAGGCTTGATTTTTTTTCTTATCAGTGTGCAAATTCGTTTCTTGTGAAACACTTCCGTAAAAGTGGAAATATTATTATATGAGAGAAATAATGAGTATCGAACATTTATTATATAATCTTAAATGAAACCCATAAATATAAAAATCACAATAATATTGAATAGCATAACAACTAAGAAAAGCTCACAATCTTCCATTATATTCAACCAAGTGTTACCAAGCCTGGACAGAGCAGAGTATAACAGCCAGCCAATTTTTTGAGATTTATATTGTGTTATTTTATCATTGGTTTACTACTACTATTTTTTTCTAAAAGACTGAGGGGTCAAAGGCCCAAATTTGTTTGTTAGCTAGCTCCTTTTTTAAGTTATGTTTTTCTGCAGTGGACCTTAAGTGCCCAAATATTGTCGTTGTCCATTTTTTTTTTTTTTTTTTTTTTTTTTTTTGATAATTATCATTTTTTTCTTTTGATAAAACAATAATTATCAAATACTAATGAAACACAGTTTATATTAGTGAACAATATTTTTTTTTAAATATTGTTTTATTTGGATATAATAAATATATGTTCAAGTCAAGTTTGACATTTTGAATGAGTTAATTGAAACTTGATGTCGCCAAAGTGACATCTCTTGTCTAAATTGCTCGTGAAGAGTGTCAAATGGCTGTGTATATGTTTATTCATGCGGGTATTGACCGGCCCAAAAGAAGGTTAATATTTGGCAGAATCACATGTACACCTGCAATGATAAATGTGTGACAATTATTTGGTATACATGTGAGCAGTAAATCGGCCCAAAGGAAGGTTTATTGTTTGACATGTCTTATTGTCAATAGTTGATCGTTGCAACAAGAGTACCACTAGCAGTTGGTGTTACTGTCCAAAGACTTGACACCAATGGTGCACTGGGTATCTTGAGATGGGTTAAATTCCATGATTTGAACATATGTATTTATTTATTTATTGATTTATTTTCCTATAATGTGAGTTTCTAAGTTTCGTTCTTTATTTAATCCACAACATCTATTGCTTCCATATCTGCAAATTTGAGTTCTATTCCTGTCCTTGATGGGACAAATTTTAAGAAATGGAAAGAGAACATTATGATCGTTCTTGGCTGCATGGATCTATACCTTGCATTAAGAATTGAACGACCCCCTACTCCTACGGACTCTAGTTCTTCTGAGGAAAAATTAAAGTATGAGAAATGGGATCGCTCAAATCGCATAAGTCTTATGATCATAAAGTGTGGCATTCCTGAGGTCTTTAGAGGTGCTGTCTCGGATGAGATAGTTACAGCTAAATATTTCCTTGTTGAGATGGAAAAATGCTTTGAAAAAAAAATGATAAGGCTGAAACAAGTTCTTTGCTTCAGAATTTAATTTCCATGAAGTATCAAGGCAAGGAAAATATAAGAGAGCACATTGTGATGATGTCCAACATTGCTTCTAAGCTTAAAGGACTAAAACTTGAGTTGTCAGATGACTTACTCATTCATTTAGTATGTTACGTCCGTGTTTTTCCAAGGGAAAAAAAATATAATAATAATTAATTAATAATAATAAATAAATAAATAAAACATAATAACCCCACTCATTCTCTCTCTTTCCATCTCACTCTCTCACTCCCTCATTTTCTCATTTCTTCTCTCTCTCTTTCTCCCTCTCCCTTTTCCTCTCGGCCATCTCCCCATTTCCCCCATTTTGTTGCTTTTTCTTTCTTTTCCTTCCTTCCCTCTTACTTCCTCTCACTATATTTCTCAAACCCTCAATCCTTAACAGGGATTTAACATTCCCACAGACATAATTTCTCAAACTCTTACAAATTCTTTTGGTTGGGATTTTTTGGGTTAGGGTTTGTGTACTAAGGAAGGAAAAGGGGTACCCATCCCTTGGGAGTTGTTGATTGAGACTCATTGAGGTAAATGCACAACCTTAATCCTAGTATGTATTCATAGAAAAATGTAGATTTGAGTACAAATCTTATTTTTATGCTTAGGGTATATTTAAATAATTTTTAGGCTTTCCTAGAGCTAGTTAAACTTTAGAATAATTTTTCTAAAGTCTTGAAAATATTCTTGATGCTCAGATTTGTCCGATGAGATCCTGCCGGTTACTTGAGAGTTGTTGGGGAGCAAAGTTAGACGATTCTCCATAGCTGTGAGTTGACGACGATCATCGTCATATATTTTTATACTGCTATTATTATTATTTTACTTGTTTTCTATATTAAAGTATTTATTGAAAAATTTGGGAAACACAACCTTTGGATTTTATCTCAATTTCGTCAATTATTTAATTTAATGGTCTTTATTATATAATACGTTATTTGTTGGATTTACGTATGATTTAAAGTATTTAAATATTTATTTGTTATGTGAGTGAATATATTTTTCATGAATTTTGATGAAATAATTTTAAACGCGTGTTTTGGAAAATCGATGTTATATTTATGAAATTGTTAATTGCGTTAGGTGCACCTAGTTACCACGTTTTGATTAGGAAGAGTTAACCGTTAGATGGAGCCGCCCCTACGAGAGAGGTGATCCGTAGGAGGAGAGGGCTATCAACGATATGTAAGCTCCCTAATTGATACGTGATGATGCGTTGCGGGATTGAGAGGAGAGGGCCATCCGTTAGATGGAGCCGCCCCTAAGGGAAAGGCCACCCTTAGGAGGAGAGGGCTATCAATGAGATAAAGCCGCCTCTTGGTTCTAAAAATTTGTATTGTTACTTGTTTGATTTTTATGAGTATTTTAAGGTTGTTCATTTGGATTTCGTTTCGTTATTCATTGGATTTTTAATATTTATGTCAAGCGATAAAACCGTTATTCGTGCCTTTTGTGTTTTCCCTTCTAATTGATGGTGGTTGTTGTCTTCTCACTAAGTTTTTGTGACTTACCTGTTATGTTGCTTATTTTTTTCAGATTCGCAAGCAGCTGAGTAGGAATCTATTATTTGATTCAAGTCTCAACATACTTCTTTTTTTTGGTAGGCCTCTTTGATCGAGGACCATTTTTTTTGTAACAGTTGTTGAGTCTATGTAATTGCAGCTATTTTGGAGTTTAGAAAGTCTATTTAGTTTGTTGGGAAATGTATTAAGAAACTTGATTATGTTATTTGAATTGTGACTAGATTAAGAATTTGACAGGGATTTCAAAAATTTGGAAATGTTGAATTTACAGAGGATACTCTGTCGAAATTTCGAGTAAAAAGCATATATATTTTTTTTGAATGTTTAAAAATCGATTTAGTTGTTTAAATTGTAAGTTAATTGATAGGCTTGCCAGGCTACGAGTATAGCTTGTGCGCCAGTCATGAAATCAAATTTTTGGGTCGTGACCATTTAGTATTGCTGTCTCTTCCTTCGCAATTCAGCCAGTTTAAGGTGACTTATAATTGTCAAAAGGAGAAATGGACTCTTAATGAGCTCATTTTATTATGTGTGCAAGAAGAGGACAGGCTGAAGCAAGATAGGACTGAAAGCGCTCACTTTACTAGTATCTCTAAAGACAAGGGCAAAAGGAAAAGAATTGAGGAGCCCAAGAACAAAGCTGCTGCTAAGGATCCAGAACAAAAGAAGCAGACTAAGGATAACAACTGCTTCTTCTGCATAAGTCCTGGACACGTGAAGAAGGATTGTGCCAAATATCATGCTTGGCGTGTTAAGAAAGGTATGATTCTGTCTTTGGTCTGTTCTGAGATTAATTTAGCTTCAGTACCTGGAAACACTTGGTGGTTAGACTTTGGTTTGCAATTTTTATTTATTGGAAATTGTGTCTAACTATAATGAAACCTTGAGTGTGGAATCACGTGGTACTAAGCGATAAATTGACAATTTCAATTCAGGAGTGCTTTGGCACAAACTTCTAGGTCACATCTCTAGAAATAGAGTTGAACGACTTGTGTCAGAAGGAATTTTAGATTCCATTGACTTCACAGACTTTAACGTTTGTGTAGCATGCATTAAAGGAAAACAGACTAAAGATATGAAATTAGACGCATATAGAGCTACATACGTCTTAGAATTGATACATACAGACATCTGTGGGCCATTTCCAACTCCTTCTTGGAATGGTCAACAATATTTTATATCATTCATAGACGATTATTCTAGATATGCCTACCTTTACCTAATTCACGAAAAGTCCCAATCAATAGACGTGTTCAAATCCTTTAAGGCAGAAGTTGAGAATCAACTTAATAAGAGAATTAAAAAGGTCAAATCTGATCGTGGTGGTGAATACTATGGCAAATATGACGGTTCAGGTGAACAACGTCCGGGACCATTTGCCAAATACCTAGAGGAATGTGGAATCGTCCCACAATACACTATGCCGAGGTCACCCAACATGAATGGTGTAGCTGAAAGACGAAACATGACTCTTAAGGATATGGTAAGGAGTATGATTTGTCATTCCACCTTGCTAGAGTCACTCTGGGGAGAGGCATTAAAAACAGCAGCATACATTCTTAATAGAGTACCAACTAAGGCAGTGGCTAAAATACCTTATGAGCTTTGGATTGGGCGTAAGCCTAGTCTGAAGCACCTTCATGTTTGGGGATGTCCAATTGAGGCAAGGCCTTATAGGCCGAATGAAAAGAAATTGGAACCCCGAACAATTAGCAGCTATTTTATAGGGTACTCAGAAAAATCATGGGGCTATAAATTTTATGATCCAAAATTGAGAACAACTTTTTGAGACGGGAACGACAACGTTCTTTGAGGATATTGAGTTTGGGGGAAGATTAAGGTTAAAGATTTTGTCTTTGAGGAAGAATCAGTAACAATTCCAGAACTGATTCTTCCACCAGTTGACTTTCCCATTATTGAACAAACTCAAGATGATCTAGTTGTTCACGAAGAACAAAATCCAGATCAAATTCAAGATCCTCAAGAACAAGTGCCTCAAGAGCCAGCTCCATTGCGGAGATCCACTAGAGAAAGTAAAAATGCTATTTCGGATGATTATGTAGTATTTATCAATGAGGTAGAGGAAAATGTTGGCATAACGGAAGACGACCCGAACAACTTTCATCAAGCCATGCAAGATTCCCATTCAGATAAGTGGATCGAAGCAATGAATGAGGAGTATAAGTCTATGCAAGACAATTCAGTTTGGGAACTTATCCCATTACCTGAAGGAGTGAAACCCATTGGTTGCAAATGGATTTTTAAAACCAAGCAGGATCCCAATGGTAATGTGGAGAGATATAAGGCACGTCTTGTGGCTAAGGGCTATACTCAAAAGGAAGGGATTGATTATAAAGAGACTTTCTCTCCAGTTTCATCGAAGGACTCTTTAAGAATAATCATGGCTCTTGTTGCTCACTTTGATTTGGAGCTTCATCAAATGGATGTACAGACAACGTTTCCCAATGGCGACATTGATGAGACGATCTATATGGTGCCACCAGAAAACTTTGTGTTGGGAGACCCAAAGAATATGGTGTGCAAACTAAGAAAATCCATTTATGGGCTAAAACAGGCTTCTCGTCAATGGTACCATAAATTTCATCAAGTAATTCTCTCATTTGGTTTTGAGATGAATACAATTGATGATTGTGTGTATCATAAGTTCAGTGGGAGCAGACACATTTTCCTGGTCGTGTATGTTGATGACATACTGCTTGCCACTAACGATATAGGCATGTTGCACAAAACTAAGAAATTTCTATCAAAGCATTTTGAGATGAAAGATCTTGGTGACGCCTCTTTTGTATTAGGAATTCAGATACACCGAGACAGATCTCGAGGTATTCTTGGATTGTCACAAAAGAGCTATATCAATAAGGTTCACAAAAGGTTTGGGTTACAGGATTGCAAACCAGGGGACACCCCAGTTGCTAAGGGAGACAAGTTTAGTCTCAAACAGTGTCCTAAGGGAAGTTTGGAAATTCAAGAAATGCAAAAGATCCCTTATGCTTCAGCTGTAGGGAGTCTTATGTATGCCCAAGTATGTACGCGTCCAGACATAGCGTTCATAGTAAGGATTTTAGGCAGATATTTAAGCAATCCAGGTCTTGACCATTGGAAAGCAGCCAAGAGGGTCATGAGATATTTGAAGAGAACAAGAAACTACATGCTCACATATAGGAGGTCAGACCAGTTAGAGATCACCGGGTACTATGACTCGGATTTTGCGGGATGCCAAGACAACTTAAGATCAACTTCAGGCTATGTCTTTCTGTTAGCTGGTGGAGCAGTTTCTTAGCATAGTGCCAAGCAAGGTCTTACTGCTTCATCAACCCTGGCAGCATAATTCGTAGCAATTCATGAGGCATTTGACCAGGACATTTGGCTGATAAATTTTGTCACGGGGCTGCAAATAGTTGAAGGGATTGAAAGACCACTCAAGTTGTATTGTGACAATAGATCAGCAGTCCTGTACTCTAACAATAATAGGAGCTCAACAAAGTCAAAGCACATTGACATTAAGTTCCTAGTTGTTAAAGAGAAGGTACAAAGTGGACAGATATCCATAGAACACTTAAGGACAAACTCCATGATTGCGGATCCGCTCACTAAAGGTCTACCACCCAAGGTCTTTCATGAGCATACTGCTCACATGGGTGTGCTACAGCTTGAGGGATCTTGATTTTAGTGGGAGTTTCGTCCATTATGTAATTTATGTTCTATGTTTAATTGTAAAATACAAATACATTGTATTTGGATTTTCTGATCAGAAATAAAGTTTGAAATATTCAGTTTTGGTTACTTTGTACATTTAAGTTATGGTATAATCTCATTCGGTAAAGTAGGACCAGTGGAAAATTGACATGCATTGACCAACTTCATGTAATTTTCATGCTACACTTTTCATAATGGGTCTATGTCATTTAGTTGTGTCAGTGCGGGTGGTCATTAATGGGTTTAGTTATACTTATTATGACGAAAGCCTCTTTGGTTCCATGTGCTGATACGATTAATGGACGAGACAATTTGGATTAGGCTCAAGGTAATTATAATGATATTTTTGACGTCATAAAGTCTAACACACTCCTAAGGATACATGTGTGACCAGTGGGAGATTGTAAGATTTATGGGTCACATATGTAATTAATTAATAAAGTGTGTTAGGGTCATTATATAATTAGCCAATAAACTAGGGGTCAAATAATATATAATAGTTTATGGCTAAAGAACATAATAGTTATGAAAATTAATAGTGTAGATACCAGGCGGTTTCTAATTTAATGAGGGGCTGAATTAGAAATATTGCAATTTGGGATATAACTAATAATAGTTATATATAGGGGTAGTGGTCTGATAGCGTTTCAGCAAGTGTACTGAATCGTTGCAAGTAATAATAAAACGGTAGTACCGAGTGTCGAACTCAAGGATTGCGTTTTACTATTGAATTATATTTAATTACTAAAATTGAACAAAAAGGTTCCAGATTGATTGAAATAATATTTAAAATTAACAACAGTAATAAAATTGATCTTGTATAATGAGAAAAATGCCAGATATGGCTGAAATACTCGACATAGGTCATGTTGATTTCTCCCCAAAATTCAACACTGCACTAAAACAAAGTAACAACGCAAAACTACGAAAAATATCTACTTAATTAAGCAAATAAGAACAAAAACATTTCATTAAATCAAATAACTAAAATCAACAAAATATATCAAATAACTCACTAAATTAACTAATGATTAAAGATAAATAAGACTAAAATCAATAAAAATTATGCATATGATGAAGAGTCATCACAACCCCAAACTTAATCTATTGCTTGTCCCCAAGCAACAATTAATTTCAGATTTGGTGCAGTTAAAAGCAAACTTAAACTCAATTTCTCATTTCAAATCAAACTCAATTCTCAAAGTTTCAGCTACTACAAAACATCCATCATACTCTATGGTTGCTTACAAAAAATAACATGATTTGTACACGTTGGCATTCATTTATCAAATTCAACTCTCTCTTCACACAAGCTCACCAAAATTTCTCTCAAGTGTTTAGAAGGGTTACGAATTTATCACTCAAATCCTAGAACATGCATCGCGCTACCATAGGCTTGAAAAAATTCTAGTTAGCAATCACAATGCAGCAAACACATACATTTTTGGAGGACTTTCGGGTTGTAATGGAGCTTAGGTAAGAGTAGGACATTTTGGGATAGTAGGCTTTACTACTTGGAGTTAGGCATATATTTCCAAATTATATCAATTGTGATACTTCGAATTCTTAATTTGCACAATTAAAACCTAAGAGCTCAAAATCTCACAATTTCAATACCTATGATACCAAAGTAAAATGATACATAATATAATAGTTTTTGATAAAGGACATTGAAGGAAGTGGCATTGTTAAGTTTTAGCTTTTTTAAAAAAAAAACTATTTTTGGTGAATTTTCGTCAAACTTTATTTGTGATCAATGGAATCAATCTTGATATAATTCTTTATTAATAATCAAGGCCTAATATCAAATTGTTGTTGTGCATTGTAACAACTGATATTTGATTTTGAATTTTTAAAAATATTCATTCATGATCATGTGATTTGTTGGTTTCTCAATTATGTTTTTGTATATTTTCTTTGCATTACTTAATCTGATATATGATTTATATTTTTTACTTTGATTTTTAATAAAATGGTTATGTTTAATTTGGAACAATATAATGAGTTAACTAGTGTTTGTGACATTAAAAGAAAATTGCATGTTCACAACCAATATAGATTCTATAATTGGTGGGTGATTATTCTATATGAAAGGTTATTTTAATCATTTTTTGTTGTCCCTTTGAAGTATATTAGTAATTAGTCAATTATTCACTCATATTAAACATGGCAATAGAATGATTTGGTGATACATTTGTCAATGTTAATTGTTGATACCTAAAATGAATGTTGTTAAAAATTGCCTTTTTGAAATATTTTTTTTATTATTTTGCTAAAAATTGCCTTTGGATTCAAAAAGAAGAACATACAAGTAAAAATAAATTGAACATCTTACTAAGGAGGATTTGGATGATCCCTTCACACCTGTGGCTCTATCACGACATCCCAACATATAGTTAATTTAGTTAGTTTTCTATTTTTTTCTTTATTTAATATTTAAAGATGATTTAATATATAACTTTAATGTGTGTTTTGATGTGTGTAACTTCTATTAACTTTTAAAGAAATGTTTACACTAATCAAATAGGAAATAATTTTGTTTTGTAAATTAATTGTTGTAACTTTGTTTTTGTAATTTCAATTATGCAGTGTCAAATTCTACTTTGAGAAACAAATTTCGATGTGAAATTATGCATTACATAAAATTATGCACAGTTTAATTTTGCAATGTGTTAAACTTTACATGGTCAAATTTTGAGTTTTCTTTATAATATTAAAAAGTTTTTAATGTTGTCAAATTTTGCACGGGCTACATAATGTTGTTAACAAATTTTTCCTTATGTTGTCAAATTATGCATGAGCTACATAATATTATTACATGTTAACAAGTTTTTAATGTTGTCTTTTTTTTATAATGTTAGATAGAGTTGAATGGCATTGCGACTAGTAATTCAGATTTGTTTCCCAACACATAAATATATGGCAAGGATAAACTTGAATTGTATATTATTTTTTATTTTTTATGTTGGTTTTATTCTATTTTTGTGTGAAATATTAATTAACCTTATATAGTAGTTTCTCAATTAAAACCTAAGAGTTCAAAATATCACAATTGCAATACCTATGGTACCAAAAGTAAAGTGAAACATAATATAGTAGTTTCTCATAAAGGAACTAGAAGGAAGTGACATTGTTAAGCTGTAGTTTCTAGTTTTTTAACTATTTTTTGTGAATTCTTGTCAAACTTTATTTGTGATCAAGGGAATAAATCTTGACATAAATATTTACTAATAATCAAGGTCTAATATCAATTTCTGAGTGTGCATTGTAATAACTAATATTTGATTTCGAATTTTTAATAATATTTATCGGTGATCATGTGATTTGTTGGTTGTTGAGTTCTGTTGTTGTATATTTTCTTTGCATTACTTAATCTGATATATGATTTATATTTTTTACTATTATTTTTAATAAAATGGAGATGTTTGATTTGGAACAATATAATGAGTTAACTAGTGTTTATGCCATTAAAAGAAAATTGCATGTTCCCAACCAATATAGGTTCTATAATTGGTGGGAGATTATTCTATGTGATAGGTTATTTTAATCATTTTTTTTGTCCCTTTGTAGTATATCAGTAATTAGCAATTATCCACTCATATTAAGTATGTCAATCGAATGATTTGGTGGATACAATTTTCAATATTAGTTGTTGGCACCTAAAATGAATGTTGTTAAAATTGTCTTTTTTGGATTTATTTTTCTTTTCATTTGGCAAAAAATTGCCTTTAGATTCAAAAATAAGAACATATAAGCAAAAGCAAACAAAACATTTGACTGTGGGGCCTTGGAGGATCCCTTCAGATATGTGGTTTTATTACCACATCTCGAACATATAGTTAATTTAGTTATGTGTTTCTATCTTTTTCGTTATTTAATTTTTATATATGATTTAATATATAATTTTAATATGTGTCTTGTTGTGTGTAACTTATATTAACTTTTAAAGAAATGCATACATTAATCAAATAGGAAATATTTCTATTTTGTAAATTAGTTGTTGTAAATTTGTTTTGTAATTTCAATGTTGTAGTGTCAATTTCTACATTAAAAAACAAATTTCGATGTGAAATTATGCATTATGTAAAATTATGCACAATTGAATTTTGCATTGCTTTAAATTATACACCGTCAAATTTTGTGTTTTCTTTATAATATTAACAAGTTTTTAATGCTGTCAAGTTTTGCATTGACTACATAATGTTGTTAACAAGTTTTTCTTTATGATGTAAAATTCTACACGAGCCACATATATTATTACATGTTAACAAGTTTTTAATGTTGACTTTTATTTATATTGTTAGACATAGTTGAATGACATCGCAACTAGTCATTTAAGATTGGTTTCTCAATAAATATATATATGACAAGGATAAAATTTGAATTGATAAACGATCGAAATACGTACATATAAGAGTTTTCAACTTTAAATTACATATTATTTTTTATATTTATTTTATTCTAATTTTATGTGTTTTAAAATATTAATTAACCTTATATCTATGTTGACGATGTAAAATCCTTTTATTGCCAATGCAGACCACTTAGTATGCTCTTTGTTGCCGGATTCACCAACCAAATCAGTCAGATACTTCCAAAGGCAAATTTAGCTTTCTTTCTTTCGTTCTTTTTTTTTTTTTTTACTTTTTCAAAAAATATAATCTTTATTTTTAAAGAAATAATATAGATATAATTGAATTATATAAATAAGATATGTATATCTATTTCTTTTTTAATTGTATGACACTTCTCGA
>JBBPBS010000249.1:284329-334194 GCA_037974835.1 Cicer judaicum
AAAATGAATATATAAAAACAAAGAAAATCAAACACAATATTACTACGATTTCAATATAATTATATATAGAATAAATAATTAAAATAAGATATATTTAAAAATAATTAAAATAAGATATACTTAAAAATAATTAAAATATAAATATGTACACACTTAACATTAGTCAAACATATAAAAAAATATCATATTAATTACCAACTCACATATACACTTAAAATCATATAAAACCTTATTCTTTAAAATATTACACTAAAATACTATTATATTTAGAAAAATATATAAAATAATAAAATAAAATATTTACTATTTATATTGCTCATTAAATATAATATCTATCAAACTAACACATCATAGAAAACATTCCTATAACAAAAATTACTCACAAAATTTATCAACATATATTCTAAAATAATTTTAACATCAAATTAATTGTTTAAAATCCTATTTAATTAATAAAATAGTTTATTATCAAATTTAGGGTGTTACACCCGCTAATGTCAATGAAGATTTGGCAATTGCTCCTGCTATTGAGTTATTGGGAGTTGCTTATGATGTAGCTATAACTGAAACGAGGACCATTAGAGGTGCCTCATATAGTTTTGAGTGGTTGAAAGCTGTATTTTTAAAGCAACTTCATGAAGGAAGATATGACTGTGCAGCAAGGGCATACCTACTTCATTTGGTAGGGTGTATTATTCTAGCTGATAAAAGTTTTACCCTTGTATCTGCAAAATATTTGTTTCTGTTTGAAGACCTTGATATTTGTGGTAAATGGGCATGGGAATCAGCAACACTTGTTGTTTTATATGACTATCTTAGAGATAGTACATTGTCTGCAACGAAGCAGATTAGAGGATATTTATCTCTATTTCAGGTAGTATTATATTTATTATACTTATAATTATTATTTTTTAATTATTTCAATACCTAAATAATTTTATTATATTTGTATTTTTTCATATTATTTACATACATGGATTTATGAGCATTTCACTGGCATTTGTAAACATGATATGGATGAGCCTATATCTTCAATGCCATGGATGCTTTAAGGGATATTAATATTATCTGGATGTCGAATTACGATGACAACTCTATGACACGATTTCAATTTGTGTCGTTGTTTACAGGATACATTTGTTGGTGTTCCATGGTGGTACCGTATTTACCAGAAAAGTGCATACGATAGTTTGGTATACTCAACACATCCCTCCTACACCACCTATTTTTGTTGTACGTGATGTTTATGTTGAATGGAGTATGTACAAGAACTTTGTACGATCACTTCGTGCAAAATTGCATTCAGTTGCATATCCACAAGAGTGTGTTGAGGGATACATTCAGTGGTACTATAGGATATCTCACCCTCGGATGATCCCTTACGTTGCTGCGTATGCTGGTCCTAGTGATGATGTTGGTTCTAGTCATGATGATGGTCCCGATACTAGGTCTACACGTGTCATGCAAATTGGTGCTCTTATACAACAGAGTTTAGATTTACATATGGGTGGTACTAAAGATCAGATGTGTGTCGTATGAGAGAGAGCTTTACACATTTCTAGAGGAGGAGAATATCAATAGTATTATAGTTGTATTATTCAGACTTATTAATATTGTCTTATGCGTGTCTTATTTACTGTCTTGCTTTAATATGTTAATTGAAAACAAAATATATATCAAAAGTGTCAATCATATAAATCTATTACAATTGAAAGAACATATAAATCAAAATTGTCAGTCATCTGCCAAAGACATATAATTTAAATCTAATGAACCCCAATGTTGAAGACGTCCTTCATAAGCTATAGCCCATGATGTAGATGTCCATCACTATGGTGCTTCTTCCAATCCCATGCAAGTGGAGGTAATGGACATGCAGATTTAAATTTAACTTGAACCCAATGACTTTCATTAACAAAACCAATGCCGATAATACGATCACATGACAAATCTCCATTGTGTGCACCCCCTCAATGGGAAAAAGTCAAACAAAAAGTTTTTCCCAATGTAACAAGAACGATATTATATTTTGTTGCTATCACATAACCCATATCAGGAATGGTCATCCACTTCTCGTTGGCTTGGTTTTCCAACTCAGTTACAAGTAAGAAGTCTGTCACTTTTTGGAAGCATTCCTAGAATAATGCAACATATGAATCAGGTTTGGACTAAATTTCTATATACAACTGTCGACGCACAATGCTCCAGTATTCTTCACCATGACCAAGTAAAACAGAAATAGCACGATATCCACATTTTCCATCTGCTTTAACTTTAACTATGTCTTCAATATATGGATAAATTAAAGGAGGAAACTCGTCAATATTTTATAACTTGACTCATCATAGGTGCTTGTTAAGATAGTTGTTTGGATGCTTGCTATGAGACTTGTTTGGATGCTTGCTGGGAGACTTGTTTGGATGCTTACTGGGAGACTTGAGTATCAACATGCTCAAAGTATGAAGGGTCGTGATATATGTCAAATCCCTTCGGCTTATTGCCTTTTTTCTTGTTAACAACGCGTGTTGTTTTGATCTTATCCAGTGGTGCACACATTGATATTGTCTCTGGATATACTATTTTCACGCAACTTGCTCTTTAATGCCCTATATCCAGCAACATTAAGTGTTTTCCATGTTTTCCAAATTATATTCATCTCGGATGTAATGTCCAACTCTGAATCACTTGCCAACATTTATTCCTCTTGATCACCATTCACGGTTAATTTCCTCCAATGTATATGAACAACATCTAATGGGATTGGAACACCTTCCAACTTGTATCGTGCCAACTCACATGCACAAGGTAATCCATGTGTGTTTCAAAGTATACAACAACAAGCATCTTTGTCGTTACCGACATAGCTGTTTCTCTTGTATTCATGAATAATATCAGCTAAGCCTTTCTTGGATACAACACAAGTCAATTTCTCATAGAATGGATTGTTGTGTATATGTTATTTGCGACCCTTATGTAACGCCTAATTTTTTGAACATGAATGAAACAAAAATATACACAATACAAATGAAACTGAAATTTTTAATTCATAAATATGTACATACTTACAAATTTAAAACATCTTTCAAGTGAGACTTAATTAAACTATGACTATAATCTAGACTCAAGACGTGATCCGACTCCGACTCATGACATTGAAGGTCTGATGAGCAAATCCGGATACTCCTCAGACTTTTAATGTTTACCTGTTACCTGGAAAACATCACTCTCGATATAGTGAGCATAAAACTCAGTAACAAAGATTTGATAAAAACAATTATTGATGTTTCTCAGCCATGCCGGTGTGCTAAGCATGGAAAATCCTCTCAGTAAACTATGCTACAAATTAATATAATACTATTTCTTTGTAAGCTATATTAAAATACCTCTTTTACCTCTAACCTCAGATCCTTCAAACACTTTAAGCCACAAGACATGAGTAATCTAATGACTTAAACTCAATATATCAAGTAAGTCATAAATACTACATTGGTTTCACCCAATGTCCTCTACTTGAATAACATCTTTCGGTAAGATTGGACATAATTATGTCCGTAAGTGGTGCCCCACTTACCCTCGCTTACCCCTCGCTTCCGTTGTATATAGACGAAGAGTTCATCTAGCTAGAATGAACCCTATATATATATAATAATAATACTAATACTAATACTAATACTAATACTGATACTGACACTGACACTGACATGACATGACATGACACTGACACTGACACTGACACTGACACTGACACTGACACTAATAATAATAATAATAATAATAATAATAATAATAATAATAATAATAACAACAACAACAACAACAACAACAACAACAACAATCTAGTATATATATGTAACACCCTAAATTTGATAATAAACTATTTTATTAATTAAATAGGATTTTAAATAATTAATTTGATGTTAAAATTATTTTAGAATATATGTTGATAAATTTTGTGAGTAATTTTTGTTATAAGGATGCTTTCTATGATGTGTTGGTTTGATAGATGATATATTTAATGAGACATATAAATAATAAATATTTATTTTATTATTCTAAATATTTTTTAATAATAATAGTATTTTAGTGTAATATATATTTTAAAGAAAAAAAATTTATGCGATTTTACGTGTATATACGTGTACCCAATTAATGTAATATTTTCTATGCGCATGATTGATGTTGAATATGCACATAGTTGTATTTCAATTATTTATAACTATTTTTTGCGATTTGTTAATTATTTTATAACTAATTATCTTTAGATATTACTAATATCGTAATTGATTTTCTTTACTTTTATATATTTCATATGACATGATGATTTTATACATCTTTATTGTGATTTAGTAATTACTAAAAATTATTGATGTTATATTTATTTATTTTATCATTTTGACTATTTAATAAAGGTGATAGTGTTTTTATGGGTTGATTTTGAAAAATATTATAGTAACAATTATAGTTATTATAAAAATGTGTTTTACGGGTTATATCCATTAAGAAGAATAAAACCTAATTAAACATATTATTAAAAAAATGAATAAATATCCATATAATTGTTTCTTTAAAATAAATAGATAAATAAATAATAATGATACATTAAAATATATAGGACAAGCTAAATTGTAGAATCAGATTGATATATGTAAGGTAGGCATGGGCTGTTAACTAATTTATTTTTAAATAATGATACATATAATTGTTTCTCATAATTTATTTTTAACGTTTGCTCGTGGAATTGCATTCGTGTGTGAAAGCTTCAAAATAAGGTAAGGGGTGAGAGAGCGTTTGAATTCATGAGTATAATATATTGTGAGATGAACGGGAAAACCGTATTTCCCAACGATTCATCCGGGGCTTGCTACGTACGGAAGTAGCCCTTTGAGAGATAAATTGATTAATTTGAAATATGAGAATTGTGAGATTAAAATATGAAATAGAAATTTTTACAAGGTGTTGATTGATTTAATTTTCGATACTTGTGTGGTAGTTGATATTTGTTATTATTGTGATGTTGGATGTTGAATGAAATTATGTGTACATGTTTGCTTAGATGAAATTGTGTGATGTTATAATAAAATATGGATGCATGGTTTGATATATGCTTACGTGATGATAATGATGATTTTTGATTGATGATAGTGATGTTATAAAATTGTCATGAGTTTATACGATAATCATGATTATTTATGATTAATGATATTATAAAATTGTGATAAAAATATTGAAGTACCCCGTACTTGATGAGATAGTGATGATTCTTAAATATGATGCTCTTAATGGAGTAGTCTAAGCTATCGGGGGAGAAAATAAATATTGTGAATTGTGAAGTGAAGATTATTTTGTCATCATATAGGTCGGGCCTAACAAGCCTAGTGAGTCTGGGGAAGTACAACTGAATGAGCCTGATCGTGGAGGGCTACAGTCTAACTGTAAAGTAAGACTGATAGACCTTGGGGGTACATCTAGTGGGGAATTCCTAAGTGGATTAGTGGGTTATTCCCTAAGGCCGGGAGCTACCGTGCAATACAATAGTACCCCGACCGTCGCGTATATGTGTCTCGGGTTGAGTTGAGGGGATCTGTGAGGACTTGGCCATTCATGAATTGTTCGTCCACTCTTGTAGTGGCATAGTATCAGGCCTCCTAACCAAGTATTTCAGAGTTAGAATGGTACCACATTGCAAAGTAGAGTATAAGCTTATGCATAGCATTGCATTTCCTTGTGATTGTTTTGTTGTGATTGATGTGTTTCAAAGGTAATATTAATTAGATGATTTGATGCATGTTATAATGAGATGATTATTTTACTTGGGTGACTTTGATGTTATAGTATGATACTATTTAATTAAATATTTTGATATATCGTAAAGTGATTATGATACTGTTCTATTATGATTGTTTGCGTGTTCTTCTTACTCATATTATACTATTAACATAATTTCAAAACTCACCTCCTTCGCTGTTTGTGTTTAACTGGCTGGGCCCTGCATTTGCGAAATCAAAGTTATTACAGGTTAATGAGTCTTGAAGTTTAAGTTTGGGAGGAACCCCGCTCTAATAGGTGATACCAGGAATAAGGGTTTTAATTTGTATTTTACTTATTTAATTTGAATCAAATTTTATAGGAATATGATATAAATTATTATATATATATTATTTTGGGATTTAGGGTGTCACATTAGTGGTATCAGAGCTGGTCTGTCCAATCAGGCCGAATGGATCGTATGTCGATTCTGTGTTAACAATGTGAGTCATGTCAATTGTGTTTTCTTGTGTAATAATTATTTTCACTATGATGTCTTCCCGTTATATAATTGTGTTAAGGGTTATGTGCTTTTGTATTATTATACATATTTTCGAGATTACTAATTAACTGTTTATTATTTGCTTACTCTGATTGTGTTATGAATCATAAATTCTTACCTAAGTGAGTAAATAAACCAGGAAATTACTTGTTAAGATTTGAGTTAATTTTAATTGTTGACAAGATTATGTTAGTTACTTGTTTCTTATTGCTTGTCTATTGAACTATGATTTTTGCAATCTTGTTTTATATGAATAGTTGGAAGTAATAATTTTGATTTACCAGCTGTATGTTTCAAGTTATTAATCTCATTCACGTAATCTTAGTTATCAAATGTCATACTTCACTAGTTAGTTGTTTTAAAGTTCAAATTTCACCTTAATCAATTTAAAATATTTAATTTTGATGTGTATTTGTTTAAAGTGTTTGATCTAATAACTAATTGATTGAAACATTGATTTTCGTATGAATTATATATTTAAAACTTCAAGTATTGACTTTTACTAGGTACAAATTATTATTATTCTGTTGAAACTCAATTTAGAAAAAAAAAAGATGTTTCGTTCTAAACTTTGAGTTAGATAGGAAATATGTTTCTTACATTTAAAGTTTTAATTTTGACAAAAAAAAAAAATTCTTATTTTTATTTTATGTTGGTTTGTGTTAAAAATAAAATGACATTTTGAAAGAGTTAAAGTTTATTTATTTTGTATGATGAAACTAACTTTTGTTTGAATTACTCTTGATTATTTTAAAGAAAAAGAAATTAAATTGAGTTGAGTTTTTGTTGATTTATAAAATAACAATAATTCTATGCTACTGATTTTATTTAATGTTTAAAACACCTTAAAATTTACATTATGTTTTACTTTGTCTTGTTTTTAAGAAAATTGAAAAGAGTTGTTGTTATCTTGGTTTAGGGGGCTAGTGTGAATATTGAATCGTGATGGTGTTGGGATATTTATTTGAAATGATTGATTTTTTTGATTATGAACTCATTAGAGTTTGACTCGATGTTAGAGTTTTAGACTTTAAGAACTCTTCAGTGATTTACAATAGTACTAATGATAAAATGTCTACTAATTAAGATAGAGAAAGAAAAAAAAAAGAGAACAAAATTTGTAAAAATATTCTCAATAGTGAAATTCTTTTTGAAAAATTATCTAAATTTTGGATTCTATAATTGTTGGGAGTTGGTGTATGGAGTTAGAGTAGTCGAGAGCATCTAAATGTGAAATAGTTTTATATTTTTTCAATCAAATTATTGGTTATATATTTATGTTAGTGGCCTTTCTTTTGTTGTTGTAACTAGTAGTAAATTATAAATAGATTATTGTGAAGGTGTAATTAATTGAATTTTTAACTTGAAGTAAGGAGTAGGAGTTGTGGCGCCGCCTTCGCACTCTGAACCACGTTAAAGATACTTTTAATTACCCATATTTGAATTTGAATGATTGCAGTTATAGTTCTTAAGTAGTTGACTACATGAGTAGAAGGGACTAGCTACCCCGATGACTCATCGTCAATTAAAGAGACAACGATAACTCATTATTTTGTTGAAAGTACCTTTTAATTTTATTGTTAAATAATTGAAAAATATGTTCATTGTTTATATCAATTGAATGAATTTAGTTATTAAATATATGTTATTGGGAAATAGTATATCCATCATTATTTTTTTTCTTGATTATATATATAATATGTTTTTATAGAGTAATTGATTGTAATTCTATTATAGTGTTATAAAGTTGTTAGATGTGTTTTATATTTTAAAAGTTACTCTCTTTGTCAGACATAAATTAAATTTGTTGAATGTTTGGTGATATTAGATTTTATTGTAAGGAGTAAAACTACTAATATTTGGTTTGAAAGAACTAGTTGAAATTTACAAGGTACTTGGAATGTGTTTCATTTAACAAAACTAAATTAACTACGTTATTATTGACAAAATCTATATGTTATGTTTTATATTTAAATTACAATGACTAACTCTATGGTATTTTATTTCATAATTGAATGATAAATGTTGTGTGTTTAATTGGTTTATAGTGTCATGTTGTTAGTCTATCATGCCATGTTAGTTGATTTTCTACATGTTGTGCTTAATTGGAAATTGAATGTCTTAAATATATTTATAGACTAAGTTTGAATCTTGAGGGTGGTAAGTTAGATATTAGTTCACTCACCGCAAATTTCAAGGACAAAATTCTTTAACAAGGGGAGAATTGTAACACCCTAAATTTGATAATAAACTATTTTATTAATTAAATAGGATTTTAAATAATTAATTTGATGTTAAAATTATTTTAGAATATATATTGATAAATTTCGTGAGTAATTTTTGTTATAAGGATGCTTTCTATGATGTGTTGGTTTGATAGATGTTATATTTAATGAGAAATATAAATAATAAATATTTATTTTTTTATTCTAAATATTTTTCTAATAATAATAGTATTTTAGTGTAATATATATTTTAAAGAAAAAATTTTTATGCGATTTTACGTGTATATACGTGTACCCAATAAATGTAATATTTTCTGTGTGCATGATTGATGTTGAATATGCACATAGTTGTATTTCAATTATTTATAACTATATTCTGCGATTTTTTAATTATTTTATAACTAATTATCTTTAGATATTACTAATATTGTAATTGATTTTCTTTACTTTTATATATTTCATATGACATGATGATTTTATACATCTTTATTGTGATTTAGTAATTAATATAAATTATTGATGTTATATTTATTTATTTTATCATTTTGACTATTTTATAAAGATGATAGTGTTTTTATGGGTTGATTTTGAAAAATATTATAGTAATAATTATAGTAATTAAAAAAATGTGTTTTATGGGTTAGATCCATTAAGAAGAATAAAACCTAATTAAACATATTAAAAAAATAAATAAATATCCATATAATTGTTTCTGTAAAATAAATAGATAAATAAATAATAATGATACATTAAAATATATAGGACAAGCTAAATTGTAGAATCAGATTGATATATGTAAGGTAGGCATGGGCTGTTAACTAATTTTACAAATATTTAGATAAGTTTGTTAGGTTTTGCTAATATTTAGATGAGTTTGTTAGGTTTTGCTGCTTGTTTTCTATCCGCCGCTTTCCAAAACAAAAACATAAATAAAGAGACCTTGTGAACCCTGATTTGTACTAAAATAAAATAAAACAAAGAAAAGGGAAGGGAGTTGAATGGGAAGCGGTAGAACCAAGAGTAAACACAACAACAACCTATCGTTTTTGACACCGGTGATCGATAACTGTTCCGTAAAAGCTTCTTCGTTTTCATCCAAATTTGAGTATGTTATTTCATTCATTTAACTCATCAATTAAACATAATTTCCCAGATTTTTAACAACTCCAATTTCTCTTTAAAATACCCGACTTCTTCGTTTTGTATAATTCGTTATTTTGCACCGTTCTCCTTAACCGTAAGTCCGATTTGAGTGAAACCAATGCCAAAAAGACCGTGTGAAAATTGACTATATTATACACTAATTGGGTTTCTGATTTATGGTAATTTTTCTTGACCGAATTTCGAATTTAGTTTTTAGAGTATCTTCTCATAATTTATTTTTAACGTTTGCTCGTGGAATCGCATTCGTGTGTGAATGCTTCAAAATAAGGTAAGGGGTGAGAGAGCGTTTGAAGTCATGAGTATAATATATTGTGAGATGAACGGGAAAACCGTATTTTCCAACGATTCATCCGGGGCTTGCTACGTACGGCAGTAGCCCTTTGAGAGATAAATTGATTAATTTGAAATATGAGAATTGTGAAATTAAAATATGAAATAGAAATTTTTACAAGGTGTTGATTGATTGAATTTTCGATACTTGTGTGGTAGTTGATATTTGTTATTATTGTGATGTTGGATGTTGAATGAAATTATTTGTACATGTTTGCTTAGATGAAATTGTGTGATGTGATAATAAAATATGGATGCATGGTTTGATATATGCTTACGTGATGATAATGATGATTTTGATTGATGATAGTGATGTTATAAAATTGTGATGAGTTTATACGATAATTATGATTATTTATGATTAATGATATTATAAAATTGTGATGAAAAAATTGAAGTACCCCATACTTGATTAGATAGTGATGATTCTTAAATATGGTGCTCTTAATGGAGTAGTCTAAGCTAACGGGGGAGAAAATAAATATTGTGAATTGTGAAGTGAAGCTTATTTTGTCATCATATAGGTAGGGTCTGAAAAGCGTAGTGATTCTGGGGAAGTACAACTGAATGAGCCTGATCGTGGAGGGCTACAGTCTAACTGTAAAGTAAGACTGATAGACCTTGGGGGTACATCTAGTGGGGAATTCCTAAGTGGATTAGTGTGTTATTCCCTAAAGTCGGGAGCTACCGTGCAACACCAGAGTACCTTGACCGTCGCGTATATGTGTCTCGGGTTGAGTTGAGGGGATCTATGAGGACTTGGCCATTCATGAATTGTCCGTCGTCTCTTGTAGTGGCATAGTATCAGGCCTTCTAACCAAGTACTTCAGAGTTAGAATGGTACCACATTGTGAAGTAGAGTATAATCTCATGCATAACATTGCATTTCCTTGTGATTGTTTTGTTGTGATTGATGTGTTTCAAAGGTAATATTAATTAGATGATTTGATGCATGTTATAATGAGATGATTATTTTACTTGGGTGACTTTGATGTTATAGCATGATACTATTTAATTAAATATTTTGATATATCGTAAAGTGATTATGATACGGTTCTATTATGATTGTTTGCGTGTTCTTCTTACTCATATTATACTATTAACATGATTTCAAAACTCACCTCCTTCGTTGTTTGTGTTTGACTGGCTGGGCCATGCGTTTGCGAAATGACAGTTATTACAGGATAATGAGTCTTGAAGTTCAAGTTTGGGAGGAACCTCGCTCTGATAGGTGATACCGGGAATAAGGTTTTAATTTGTATTTTACTTATTTAATTTGAATCAAATTTTATAGGAATATGATATAAATTATTATATATATATTATTTTGGGATTTAGGGTGTCACAATATCTAATCATAACATACGTAATCTTCTTTCACACCATGGAACACGCGCTTAATATATCAAACTTCTATAAAAGAGTGTTATATTTAACTTTTCAAATGTAATTGGTTTCACTCAAAAATAATTCCTATGGTTGGAGGGAAATTAGAGGAAAGGAAAAGAAAGAAAAGAAAAACAAAAGGAAAGAAAAGAGGATAGAAAGAAAAGGATATAAAGAAATAGAAAGGTAGGAAAAAGGAAGAAAGGAAAACTGAAGGAAAATAGAAAACATTTTCCATCTCCTTCCTCTCACTGCCTCGCGAAGCTTTCTTTTCCCCCTTCCTCCATTTTTCATTTTCTTGATTCCTTTGAGTTCGAAAATTGAAACCCAAGGCTAATGCGTGAGAAAGATCAAGTTCCCAACTCTTTCCTCCTTCTCGGATTCGAAAACGGGTTAGGGATTTCAAAAACCGTCAAACACAAACCTCCCCGTTTCATCTAGATCTAAGCTTCGTTTTGCGAAGAGATAGAAGGGAAAGTTGCTCACTACCACGCTACGGTGCTAGGGAACAAACTTTGGAAGCGGCGTTGCGAGCAGAAAACTTTACCGGATTTACCTGCGACACTATAATCGCACGTTACAGCTAATGTGAAGGTAAGGGGTCCTTCCAAACATTTAGATTGCATTTAGGGCCTTACCTGTGGTTGTGTGGAAAAGAATTTTATTAGGGTTGGAGTTGATTTGGAGGAAATGAATTTAATCCATTTATGTATGATTTTGAGTAAATGAAATTTGTTGTGTTTGAGTAGTATGTTGTGATGATTTGTGTTCATCGTATTTGTCGTGTTCATGATTAATGCTTGTGAGATTTGATATGTTTATGATTGGATTTTGTGGAGAAAGGAATTGATATGTTTTTGGTTTGAATTGGATAATATGTGTGAGTTTGTTTTGTGTGAAATTTGAAAACCATTAGAGTTAAACGAGTATTAAGAATGGGGAATCCCTTAATGTCTCGTTTACTTAATGTGTGTTGTGAAAATTGTTTAAGTTAAATTTGCATTAAGAATGGGGAATCTCTTAATGTCTTGCTTACTTAATGTTTGTTGTGAAAATCGTTTAAGTTAAATGAATATTAAAAACGGGGAATCTTTTAATATTGCATTTACTTAACGATTGTAGTGGATAGAGTCAAGGTGATGCCATGTGATTTGTTGGTTCATCTTGTCCGTGTTGGGATTGTCGAGTCAAGGTGATGCCATGTGATTTGTTGGTTCATCTTGTCCGTGTTGGGATTGTCGAGTCAAGGTGATGCCATGTGATTTGTTGGTTCATCTTGTCCGTGTGGGTATTGCGTTGTAACCATTAAGCGGTATGTTTTGAAATTGTGTGTAAGTGTGTTGATTCAAGTTTATTATTGAGTATTTGAACTCGAGATGTCATTGTGATTGTGTTGATTTTACTAAGAGTTATGTTTTGGAATTGTGTGATAGCATGGTTGATTGCAAAACTATTTCGAAAACCCAATTGTCGTGGTGTTTGTGTGGAAATTGCTAAGTGTTAAGATTTGGAGTTGTGTATGAATGTGAATGAGTTAGATTGTGTAATTTTGGAAGAATTTACAGGGAAATCGCTTTACCCAATCGATTTGGTAATGTGTTTTTCTTTGAAGCAGTGAGAAATCGATTTAGCAAATCGATTGGATCCATTACAAGGGCTTTGTTCTTCAGGAAATCGATTAGCCCAATCGATTGGATCCAATACATGGGCTCTGTGTTTCAAGAAATTGATTAGCCCAATCAATTGGATCCAATACAGGGGCTCTGTCTTTCAGGAAATCGATTTGCCCAATCGATTGGATTCAACACAGGGGCTTTGTCTTACACGAAATCGATTTGCCCAATCAATTTGGCAATACAAGGGCTCAGACCTTCATCAATCGATTTCCCCAATCGATTGGCTCAGTGTAAATCCTCATTTTGAGTTAGATAATCGATTGCTCAATTGATGTATCAATGTTTTGGTCAGTTATGTATTACTTGATTGATTGAGAACTTTATTTTGATTTCATTTACCTTTGGCACGCATTATATGAACTTTTAGCATATGGAAAATCCTTTCAAGGTTCATGCTTAGTGGAAAGGTTGTTTATGCATTTAAAATCTTAAATGGTATGTGTTAAATGTTAATTTCGGTTGGTGACCCTTTACAACTATTGTGGAAATTTGGACTTTGCCCTCAGATGAGAGCCAGGACAATCCTATCGGTTCGTACCCTATGGATGGGAATGCTTGACTGGAGCTATGTTAGGAGGATCCTATGGGGCGCGTGGTGATCACTCAGGGTGTATAACTTTTTGGTAGAATGATCAGATTAGGATGACATAGAGGGAACATATGTCTTTATTTTGAATTGCGTTTCATTTTTAAAATTGGAAGATTGTATCTTTACTACTATTGTCAGGATGACATCTTATTTTGACGAGTCCATGTATCACTTACTATTGTGTAAATACTTTGGATTCATATTTTGAGAAACTTTTCTGCTGCTTGTTAAATTATAATGACTTAAATAATTATCCAAATGTATTTTACTTAATTATTCTTTGTATCATTTTAATTTCTTTTGAAAAAAAAAATACTCCCTCGCTTTGAAAAACGGGGTGTTACATTGTGGTATCAGAGCTTTGGTTGGGTTTTCTTATGGGCTGTGGAACCTTTGGTTATTAATTGTAGGTCAACCTGTAGGTTAGGAATTGTTATCTGATCATGCATCGGGTTAGGTGGTTGGAGTGGACAGGTCCGCAATAATTATTATGTGTGGATTGTGGTAGGAAGTTAGCTTTGGAATTTTATGTAGTGTTAAGATTTTAATTGATGTTGGTTTTATAGGAACACCATGCCGCCAAGAAGGGATGACACTCTGAGAGCCAATGCTAACAGGGATGATCGAATGGCGGAGGCTATGAATAACATGGTTGTTGCTGTTGTTGCACAGACTGCCACCAAGACTCAACGTGATCTCGAAAAGAGGGAAAAAGAGATCCGTGCTGCAGAGTCAAGAGGGTTGGAAGATTTCCGTCGTTACAATCCTCCCAAGTTTAAGGGGGATAAGAATTCGGTGAAAGCGGATCAGTGGATCCAAGAAGTGGAGAAGATCTTCGAAATTATTAACTGTCAGGCGACAGTGAAGGTCAACTATACCACTTATATGCTATTAGGGGATGCGGAGTACTGGTGGAGGAGTACAAGATTGTTGATGAGGTCGGCCCACGAGGAGGTGAATTGGGAATCGTTCAAAAGGAAGTTTTTAGACAAATACTTTTCGATGAGCACCAGGACTAAACTGGGTGATGATTTCCTGAAATATGAGATCCAGGATTCTGTCTTGCCTTTGGGTATTCAACGTTTCCAAGTCCTCATGGAAAAATGCAGGGAAGTTGAGGACATGAAGAATAAAAGTGTAACACCCCAAATTTTATAATAAACTATCTTATTAATTAAATAGAATTTTAAATAATTAATTTGATGACTAATATTATTTTATTAATATATGATGATAAATTTCGTGGCTAATTTTTGTTATATGGATGCTTTCTATGATGTGGTAGTTCGATACATGTCATATTACATGAGCGATATAAATAATACATATTATATTTTATTAATTATTTGATATATTTTAAAAAAATAATAGTAGTATTTTAGTATAATATATATTTTAAAGAAAAAGATTTTATGCGATTTTACATATATATAAGTGTAACCAATTAATATAATACTTTTATGTGCGCTTGATTGAAGTTAGGAATACACATAGTTATATTTCAATTATTTATAACTATTTTCTGTTTTTAGTTATTTTTTTTTATATAAACAATTATCTTCATATAGAACTGATATGGTGTTTGATTTCTTTTAATTTTAAATACTTGTTATGGTATTGTGATTTTATATATATTTATTATGATTTAGTAATTAATATAAAATATTGAAGTTATATTTATTTATTTTATAATTTTGACTATTTTCTAATATGATTGTATTATTATAATGTGAATATTTTGAGAAATAAGTATAACTGTAGTGATTATTTTGAATATGAGAGTTTTTATTATTAACATATTTTAGAAGATTAATTACTTTATTTTATAAAATAATAGTTTTGAAACATTTGTAATATTTAGTAATTAAATTATGTTAAAAAAAATGTCAAAACATTAGTTTTAGTAATTATTGGTTTTATTTAAAAATAAATAAAGGGACCAAATGGTTGGACCCATGTGTGAACCCTAATTGTTAATAAAATAAAACAAACAAAGAAAAGGGAAGGGAGCTGAATGGGAAGCCGTAGAACGAAAGAGTAAACACAACAACAACCTGTCATTTTTGACACCGGTGATCGATAACTGTTCCGTAAAAGTTCTCCGTTTTCATCCAAATTTGAGTATGTTATTTCATTCATTTAACTTGTCAATTAAACATAATTTTTCAGATTTTTAACAACCCCAATTTCTCTCTAAAATACTCGACTTCTTCGTTTGTAGAATTCGTTATTTTGCATCATTATCCTGCACCGTAAGTCCGATTTAAGCGAAACCAACGCCAAAACGACCTTGTGAAATGTGGCTATATTATTCACTGATTCGTTTTCTGATTGATGGTAATTTTCTTTGACCGATTTTCGAATTTAGTTTTTCATTATATCTCTTCATAATTTATTTTTGTCGTTTACCCATAAAATGTCGAGTTAGATCGATTGAAGGACAAAGAGTCAATGAACAAATGTTGTTTTCTCGTGGAATCGTATTCATGTGTGAAAGCGTCAAAATAAGGTAAGGGGTGAGAGAGCGTTTGAATTCATGAGTATAATATATTGTGAGATGAACAGGAAAACCGTATTTCCCAACAATTCATCCGGGGCTTGCTACGTACGGCAGTAGCCCTTTGAGAGATAAATTGATTAATTTGAAATATGAGAATTGTGAGATTAAAATGTGAAATAGAAACTTTTATAAGTTGTTGATTGATTTAATTTTCGATACTTGTGTGGTAGTTGATATTTGTTATGATTGTGATGTTGGATGTTGAATGAAATTATGTGTACATGTTTGATTAGATGAAATTATGTGATGTGATAATAAAATATGGATGCATGGTTTGATATATGCTTACGTGATGATAATGATGATTTTGATTGATGATAGTGATGTTATAAAATTGTGAAGAGTTTATACGATGATCATGATTATTTATGATTAATGATATTATAAAATTGTGATGAAAATATTGAAGTACCCCATACTTGATGAGATAGCGATGATTCTTAAATATGGTGCTCTTAATGGAGTAGTCTAAGCTAACGCGGGGAGAAAATAAATATTGTGAATTTGTGAAGTGGAGATTATTTTGTCATCATATACGTAGGGCCTGACAAGCCTAGTGATTCTGGGGAAGTACCGGTCTGCTGTCGAGCCTTAAGGCAAGATTGTTAGACCTTGGATGTATTCCGGTAGGGAATTCCTAGGTGACTTGGAGGTAGCACTCCAAATGTTGGGAGCTACGATGCAACACACGTTTACCTCGACTGTCACGTATATGTGTCTCGAGTTGAGTTGAGGGGATCTATGAGGACAGGGCCAAATTGAATTGTCCGTCCACCGAGATGGTGGCATAGTATCATGGCCTCCTAACCAAGTACTTCAGAGTTAGAATGGTACCACATTATGAAGTAGAGTCTAGGCTCATGCATAGCATTGCATTTCCTTGTGATTGTTTTGTTGTGATTGATGTGTTTCAAAGATAATAACAATTAAATGATTGATGCATATTATAATGAGATGATTATTTTACTTGAGTGACTTGGATGTTATAGTATGATACTATTTAATTAAATATTTTGATATATCGTAAAGTGATTATGATACGGTTCTATTATGATTGTTTGCGTGTTCTTCTTACTCATATTATACTATTAACATGATTTCAAAACTCACCTCCTTCGTTGTTTGTGTTTGACTGGCTGGGCCCTGCGTTTGCGAAATCGCAGTTATTACAGGTTAATGAGTCTTGAAGTTCAAGTTTGGGAGGAACCCCGCTCTGATAGGTGATACCGGGAATAAGGGTTTTAATTTGTATTTTACTTATTTAATTTGAATCAAATTTTTGTATGAAAACCTTAGAAGTACTAGTAAGTTTTTAGAATTAAATCAATTAATTATACTTAAATCAAGTTTATTGAGATTAAATTGTTTTATTTGATTAATAAAATTTGAATTGTTGCATGTGTATTTTGAGAAACGTGATATCCTAAATTAGTTACAAAAATTTTTATTTTCTTGAAAATATAATTTTATTTATCCGCTGCAAATTTTATAGAAATATGATACAAATTATTATGTATATTATTTTGGGATTTAGGGTGTCACAAAGAGGGCTAGCCGAGGAGGGAATTTTAGTGCTGGAGGGCCAAGTCGGGTGAATTATCAGAACAACAAGGGGAAGCAAGTTGCTAAACCAAGGAACCAGAATTTCGGGAGGGCAGAATCGTCCAAGGAACCACATAATAACAACGGTGGGCAGAATCGTCCAAGGAACCAGAATTTCGGGAGACAATTGGAACGAGTGGTTCGATGTTTCCGATGTGGGGAAGAGGGACATTATGCTAATGATTGTACCTCTAATAGACCGACGTGCCATAATTGCCAGAAGCTAGGGCACTTTGCAAGGGATTGCACGGCTCTAAAGGTGGAACCAGTTGTGAATGTAGCTAGGGCTACCCGTCCTACTGCTAGAGGACGCATTTATTGTGTGAGTGCTGAAGAGGGGAGTCCATCTGACAATCTGATTCAACGTGACTGTGAGATTGCAGGCAACACTTTAACTGCTCTTTTTGATTCAGGGGCAACCCATTCATTCATTGCTATGGATTGTGTGAATCGTTTGAAGTTATCTGTGTCTGCTTTACCTTTTGATTTGGTTGTCTCCACACCTGCTAAGACTTTGACAATAAATTCTGCATGTTTACATTGTCAAATAAATATTCAGAACATGGATTTCTTGGTTAATTTGATTTGTTTACCTCTACAATCACTCGAGGTCATTCTCGGTATGGATTGAATGTCTTATCATTATGTGATCTTGGATTGTGCTCGTAAATTGGTTCTTTTCCCCGAACCAGGAGTTGTTAAGTATTTAGTCGCTAACAAACTCCAAGTGACGCTAAGTGAAGGGACTCATGAGTTTTTGTCTCTGGCTAATGTGGAGGCAAGGATAAATGTGAACATAGAAGATGTGATTCTTGTCAATGAGTACCGGGATGTATTTCCAACAGAAATTCCAGGATTGCCACCGGTAAGAGAAGTGGAATTTTTCATTGATTTGCTAGGAACAGGACCAATTTCGATTGCGCCGTACCGAATGTCACCATTGGAATTAAATGAGCTCAAAGGCCAAATTGAAGATTTGTTGAAGAAGAAATTCATTAGACCAAGTGTATCGCCATGGGGAGCTCCTGTTTTACTTGTTAAGAAGAAGGACGGAAGCTCGCGGTTATGTGTGGATTATAGACAGCTTAATAAGGCAACTATTAAGAATCGTTATCCTTTGCCACACATTGATGATTTAATGGATCAATTAAGAGGGGCCGCGGTATTTTCGAAGATTGACCTGAAGTCGGGTTACCATCAAATTTGAGTAAGAGAAGGAGATATTCAGAAAACTGCTTTCAGAACCCGTTACGGACATTATGAATATCTCGTGATGCCGTTTGGAGTTACCAATGCACCAACAATTTTCATGGACTACATGAACATAATCTTTAGTCCATTCCTGGATAAATTTGTCGTGGTGTTCATTGATGATATATTAATCTATTCAAGAATTGAAGAAGAGCATGGAGAACATTTACGTCAAGTTCTTGAGATTTTACGCGAGAAGCAATTGTATGCCAATCTGTCAAAGTGTGAGTTTTGGTTAGGGAAGGTGAATTTCTTGGGACATGTGATAACCAAGGAAGGAATTGCTGTAGATCCGGCTAAGATTGAGACGGTTCTTGCTTGGAAACAGCCTCAAACTGTCACTGACATACGAAGTTTTGTAGGACTGGCAGGGTACTATAGGAGGTTTATTGAAGGTTTTGCCAAGATTGTGACTCCATTGACACAACTCACCAGAAAAGATCAACCGTTTGCATGGACGGAGAAGTGTGAGGAGAATTTTCAGTTACTAAAGAGAAAAAAATTGACGACCTCACCAGTGTTGGTATTACCACAATCAGATGAACCCTATGAAGTTTATTGTGATGCATCTCACCAAGGGTTGGGATGTGTTATGATGCAGCACAAGAAAGTTGTGGCTTATGCCTCAAGGCAATTGAAGGCTCATGAGAGAAACTATCCTACTCATGATTTGGAGCTTGCTGCGGTTGTTTTTGCATTGAAGATATGGAGGCACTATTTATATGGGTGCACGTTCACAGTGTTCAATAACCATAAAAGCTTGAAGTATTTGTTTGATCAGAAGGAATTGAACATGCGCTAGAGGCGATGAATGGAAACTCTCAAGCTAAATTATTGTTTCTGTAAAATAAATAGATAAATAAATAAAAATGATACATTAAAATATATAGGACAAGCTAAATTGTAGAATCAGATTGATATATGTAAGGTAGGCATGGGCTGTTAACTAATTTTACAAATATTTAGATGAGTTAGGTTTTGCTAATATTTAGATGAGTTTGTTAGGTTTTGCTGCTTGTTTTCTATCCGCCGCTTTCCAAAACAAAAACATAAATAAAGAGACCTTGTGAACCCTGATTTGTACTAAAATAAAATAAAACAAAGAAAAGGGAAAGGAGTTGAATGGGAAACCGTAGAACCCAAGAGTAAACACAACAACAACCTATCGTTTTTGACACCGGTGATCGATAACTGTTCCGTAAAAGCTTCTTCGTTTTCATCCAAATTTGAGTATGTTATTTCATTCATTTAACTCGTCAATTAAACATAATTTTCCAGATTTTTAACAACTCCAATTTCTCTTTAAAATACCCGACTTCTTCGTTTGTAGAATTCGTTATTTTGCACCGTTCTCCTTAACCGTAAGTCCGATTTGAGTGAAACCAACGCCAAAAAGATCATGTGAAAAGTGACTATATTATACACTAATTGGGTTTCTGATTTATGGTAATTTTTCTTGACCGAATTTCGAATTTAGTTTTTAGAGTATCTTCTCATAATTTATTTTTAACGTTTGCTCGTGGAATCGCATTCGTGTGTGAAAGCTTCAAAATAAGGTAAGGGGTAGGAGAGCGTTTGAAGTCATGAGTATAATATATTGTGAGATGAACGGGAAAACTGTATTTCCCAACGATTCATCCGAGGCTTGCTACGTACGGCAGTAGCCCTTTGAGAGATAAATTGATTAATTTGAAATATGAGAATTGTGAGATTAAAATATGAAATAGAAATTTTTACAAGGTGTTGATTGATTTAATTTTCGATACTTGTGTGGTAGTTGATATTTGTTATTATTGTGATGTTGGATGTTGAATAAAATTATGTGTACATGTTTGCTTAGATGAAATTGTGTGATGTGATGATAAAATATGGATGCATGGTTTGATATATGCTTACGTGATGATAATGATGATTTTTGATTGATGATAGTGATGTTATAAAATTGTGATGAGTTTATACGATAATTATGATTATTTATGATTAATGATATTATAAAATTGTGATGAAAAAATTGAAGTACCCGATACTTGATGAGATAGTGATGATTCTTAAATATGGTGCTCTTAATGGAGTAGTCTAAGCTAACGGGGGAGAAAATAAATATTGTGAATTGTGAAGTGAAGATTATTTTGTCATCATATAGGTAGGGCCTGACAAGCCTAGTGATTTTGGGGAAGTACAACTGAATGAGCCTGATCGTGGAGGGCTACAGTCGAACTGTAAAGTAAGACTGATAGACCTTGGGGGTACATCTAGTGGGGAATTCCTAAGTGGATTAGTGGGTTATTCCCTAAAGCCGGGAGCTACCGTGCAGCACAAGAGTACCTTGTTCGTCGCGTATATGTGTCTCGGGTTGAGTTGAGGGGATCTATGAGGACTTGGCCATTCATGAATTGTCCGTCCACTCTTGTAGTGGCATAGTATCAGGCCTTCTAACCAAGTACTTCAGAGTTAGAATGGTACCACATTGTGAAGTAGAGTATAATCTCATGCATAGCATTGCATTTCCTTGTGATTGTTTTGTTGTGATTGATGTGTTTCAAAGGTAATATTAATTAGATTATTTGATGCATGTTATAATGAGATGATTATTTTACTTGGGTGACTTTGATGTTATAGTATGATACTATTTAATTAAATATTTTGAAATATCGTAAAGTGATTATGATACGGTTCTATTATGATTGTTTGTGTGTTCTTCTTACTCATATTATACTATTAACATGATTTCAAAACTCACCTCCTTCGTTGTTTGTGTTTGACTGGCTGGGCCATGGGTTTGCGAAATCACAGTTATTACAGGATAATGAGTCTTGAAGTTCAAGTTTGGGAGGAACCTCGCTCTGATAGGTGATACTGGGAATAAGGGTTTTAATTTGAACCTCGCTTTGAGAAATTAATTAAAATATCAAACAATGTCCGATTTAAATAAATGACAACATTTCGGAAAGCCTAAGATATCTAGTTTATAAATATAATTTTTATTATGCGTAATAGGTATTCAATTAGTACAATTTAATAAAATAAGGTATACTTATACAAAAACAAAACAATAGATTATTTTCCAACTTGTAACTCGTTTTTATCTACCAATTCTCAATGAAAATTGGTGAAAACAGTGACTATTTCGTAGGTAATTTAGTCTATTTTCTAATGGGATAGAAATCAGTTCAAAACACTATCTATGGAGAAAGTTATGAACAAAATACCAAAGATAGACCTATACGGGTTTGAATACAACACCATACTATTTTCACTTCAAACATTATATTTTCAAGTTAATATCATCAACTAATTAAAATACATTCAAAATTCAGCATAAAATCGAGTAATTACCAACACTAAACAATCTTCATTTTTAATATATTAATTTATATTTATATGGTTGGAGGGAAATTAGAGGAAAGGAAAAGAAAGAAAAGAAAAACAAAAGGAAAGAATGAGGATAGAAAGAAAAGGATATAAAGAAATAGAAAGGAGGGAAAAAGGAAGAAAGGAAAACTGAAGGAAAACAGAAAACATTTTCCATCTCCTTCCTCTCACTGCCTCGCGAAGCTTTCTTTTCCCCCTTCCTCCATTTTTCGTTTTCTTGATTCCTTTGAGTTCGAAAATTGAAACCCAAGGCTAGTGGGTGAGAAAGATCAAGTTCCCAACTCTTTCCTCCTTCTCGGATTCGAAAACGGGTTAGGGATTTCAAAAACCGTCAAACACAAACCTCCCTATTTCATCTAGATCTAAGCTTTGTTTCGCGAAGAGATAGAAGGGGAAAGTTGCTCACTAACACGCTACGGTGCTTGGGAACCAACTTTGGAAGCGGCGTTGCGAACGTAAAACTTTACCAGATTTACCCACTGCACTGTAATCGCACGTTACAGCTAACGTGAAGGTAAGGGCTCCTTCCAAACTTTTAGATTGCATTTAGGGCCTTACCTATGGTTGTGTGGAAAAGAATTTTATTAGGGTTGGAGTTGATTTGGAGGAAATGAATTTAATCCATTTATGTATGATTTTGAGTAAATGAAATTTGTTGTGTTTGAGTAGTATGTTGTGATGATTTGTGTTCATCGTATTTGTCGTGTTTATGATTAATGCTAGTGAGATTTGATATGTTTATGATTGGATTTTGTGGAGAAATGAATTGATGTGTTTTTGGTTTGAATTGGATAATATGTGTGAGTTTGTTTTGTGTGAAATTTGAAAACCATTAGAGTTAAACAAGTATTAAAAATGGGGAATCCCTTAATGTCTCGTTTACTTAATGTGTGTTGTGAAAATGTTTAAGTTAAATGAGCATTAAGAATGGGGAATCTCTTAATGTCTTGCTTACTTAATGTTTGTTGTGAAAATCGTTTAAGTTAAATGAATATTAAAAACGGGGAATCTTTTAATATTGCATTTACTTAACGATTGTAGTGGATAGAGTCAAGGTGATGCCATGTGATTTGTTGGTTCATCTTGTCCGTGTTGGGATTGTCGAGTCAAGGTGATGCCATGTGATTTGTTGGTTCATCTTGTCTGTGTTGGGATTGTCGAGTCAAGGTGATGCCATGTGATTTGTTGGTTCATCTTGTCCGTGTTGGGATTGTCGAGTCAAGGTGATGCCATGTGATTTGTTGGTTCATCTTGTCCGTGTTGGGATTGTCGAGTCAAGGTGATGCCATGTGATTTGTTGGTTCATCTTGTCCTTTTGGGTATTGCGTTGTAACCGTTAAGCGGTATGTTTTGAAATTGTGTGTAAGTGTGTTGATTCAAGTTTATTATTGAGTATTTGAACTTGAGATGTCATTGTGATTGTGTTGATTTTACTAAGAGTTATGTTTTGGAATTGTGTGATAGCATGGTTGATTGCAAAACTATTTCGAAAACCCAATTGTCGTGGTGTTTGTGTGGAAATTGCTAAGTCTTAAGATTTGGAGTTGTGTTTGAATGCGAATGAGTTAGATTATGTAATTTTGGAAGAATTTACAGGGAAATCGCTTTACCCAATCGATTTGGTAATGTGTTTTTCTTAGAAGCAGTGAGAAATCGATTTGGCAAATCGATTGGATCCATTACAGGGGCTTTGTTCTTCAGGAAATCGATTAGCCCAATCGATTGGATCCAATACATGGGCTCTGTGTTTCAGGAAATTGATTAGCCCAATCGATTGGATCCAATACAGGGGCTCTGTCTTTCAGGAAATCGATTTGCCCAATCGATTGGATTCAACACAGGGGCTCTGTCTTACACGAAATCGATTTGCCCAATCAATTTGGCAATACAGGGGCTCAGACCTTCTTCAATCGATTTCCCCAATCGATTGATGTGAGTACAAAGTTCAGTTTCACTAAAATAATTTCAGGAAATCCATTTGGCAAATCGATTGGCTCAGTGTAAATCCTCATTTTGAGTTAGATAACCGATTGCTCAATTGATGTATCAATGTTTTGGTCAGTTATGTATTACTTGATTGATTGAGAACTTTATTTTGATTTCATTTACCTTTGGCACGCATTATATGAACTTTTAGCATATGGAAAATCCTTTCAAGGTGCATGCTTAGTGGAAAGGTTGTTTATGCATTTAAAATCTTAAATGTTATGTGTTAAATGTTAATTTCGGTTGGTGACCCTTTACAACTATTGTGGAAATTTGGGCTTTGCCCTCAGATGAGAGCCAGGACAATCCTACCGGTTCGTACCCTGTGGATGGGAATGCTTGACTGGAGCTATGTTAGGAGGATCCTACAGGGCGCGTGGTGATCACTCAGGGTGTATAGCTTTTTGGTAGAATGATCAGATTAGGATGACATAGAGGGAACATATGTCTTTATTTTGAATTGCGTTTCATTTTTAAAATTGGAAGATTGTATCTTTACTACTATTGTCAGGATGACATCTTATTTTGACGAGTCCATGTATCACTTACTATTGTGTAAATACTTTGAATTCATATTTTGAGAAACTTTTCCGTTGCTTGTTAAATTATAATGACTTAAATAATTATCCAAATGTATTTTACTTAATTATTCTTTCTTTCATTTTAATTTCTTTTGAAAAAAAAAAATACACCCTCGCTTTGAAAAACGGGGTGTTACAGAGCACAATAAAGGACTTGGATCAAGTTTAGTGGTGGGGACTCATAATTGAGGGGTAGATTGTTGGGTATTCAATTATGAGTGGTTAATCCCACATTGACCATGAATGGAGGCTGTATTGGATATATAAGGATAATGACCCATATACCTAATACCTTAAGGTTTTGGGTTGAGATGTGGTGTCTAAGTCTCTTATTAATCATTGTTTAGCCCATTCCGAATGTCGGGCTCCTCTGAACTCCCCAACAAGAACATGCAAAATAAAGAAATGTGGTGTTTTCTCTCTTCTTTTTCTTCGTATTCCATGTGTCATCCCCCCTCTTTCTTCCTTCCTTTCATTCATTATTTTATTTTATTTTTTAACAATTGGATTTTAAGTAAAGGGGAGTGTGATGGGAATTGTCAATTACACTCCTCCAAATCCTTACGAATGACAAATTTTGTTTTGACTACAAAATGAGCTACTAGAAGTTGAATTTGAGGTTTCTATTGGGTTTATTTCTAATTTATTCCCCAACTATAACAAACACATTAATTTTTGAACTTCCTAAATTAAACTTCACTTGAATAACTAACAATCATTTTTTTAAAATAAGATTTAAGAGATTTATATAAATATATGAATTACGACAATAAAATATAAATAATAGAATTATTAGTATAAATAAAAATAAATGGAATATACAATTTTTTTTGGGGTGTTACATTCTACCCACCTTTTAAAAAATTTGTCCTTAAAATTGTTTAAACTTTAATATTTACTTCATGAAAGTAGTAAACAATCACAATAACAATCAATTATTATACTTATTACATTCCTAGATAAAATTCTCACACTATATAACAAGTAAAACAATTATTGAATATTAACTATATCTATTAAAATAACTTAGAACACTCTATAATTTAAAAATATCTTTGATATTTATATTTTTAATCATTACTCAAGTAAGACAAAATGATTAACATCGTATAGTAATATATTTTACCACATCATAGTCACCTCAACTGCTGTCAGGGTGCACTTGAGGTCTTAGGCAGGATGAATTACTCACATCAACTGCGGCCAGGAAGGCACTCCATGACTTAGGCAGACTAGAGTAGGACTAGTAAATATCTTTGGCATTATAGAGTTGTTCTCTTGGATTTTTTTTTTTGCAATCTCGTTAATCTCAAATAAGACATCATAAAACATACATATCATAATTTTACATGACAAACACTTTTAACAAGCTAACAAATTAATTTAATCTAACAAATAACTAAGTTAAACTATATTACATAATCCTAATTAAATTAATATTGCTAATTAAATTAATATTGACCTTAACCAAGAGTTTGCTCATTAAATAAATATACTATACAAGAGAAAATCTCTTAAACATCGATTTTGTTTAATCAACAAGAAAAACTAGTGTATCTATAAGTGTATTGTGAAACCTATGTAATAAGTGCTTATTTATATTGTAAATTATGTACAACATAATAGATTGCACACTATAAGTTAAACATGTTTAACAGATCACATAAACACAAATGTATTTGAAAGAAAATATCACAAGTGCACATTTGTCAATAAAAAATTCTAAGTGAGTTTTGAAGAATCTCTACTTAAAAGTTGATCTATTACGGTTATGCACTCTAATCATATGACGTCTAGACAATCTTAAAGATGTACTAGTCCACTCATTGGTACTTGGGATTTCATCTAAATCTTAAAAATGAATTCTATAGGTAAGGGTGAAGTTCTGTAGGTCACTAATTTTGCGACTAGGTTCACTCAAATTACTCCATGTTACAAACTCTGACACTTAATTTGGTGTCACTACTCGGTTACTAGTTAGGGTGTCCTAATTTTACATAGAAATATTTTAAACTAAAATTATTAAGACTAAACATCTTTAGAATTTGTCCACAAACAAGATTATCCATTAATATGAAGAAAACGTTTTTGTAGAAATGACCTATTTTGGTAGGCTTACATCATAATTTTCTAAGTTCGTATTTTGTGACATTTCATAGAACGGGGAGCAATATATGTTCTAATTAAGTCTTTACTTCTATGATTTCCAATTACCATTACATACATAACTAATCAGAAGATTTAGGTGGTTGACACGGGGAAAAACGATGAATTCAATCGAAGTTATTTCATTGGAAAATACCATAGAGCGGAGTACCCATATGCATACCAACTAAAATTGCATCCAACTCTATTGATCATCCAATCATCCATAATTTAGTACTTACACTTGATTATGTAAAAATATATTTCTAATTTAATTTCAAAACACAATAGTATAAGCTTTAGTAACAAAAAACAAATGCATCCCAACTAGCACCACACTGAAACCATATTATTATTTACCATTCATACCCTATAATACATGTTATGCATAAATGTCATGTATACATGAAACAATTCGTACCCAAATATATATATAATGATAATTCAACTTGTAGTTTTACTCCATACAACTCCTGTGAGAACGTTTCAAGGAAAATTTCTAATCACATAGTAAAATAAAATGAAATCTACAATTAAGGTAGAAAGTTACTTTATCAAACCTTGAAACAACTCTAACAATTCTTTAATGGTTCTCATTTTTAATACCATCAATATTTACAAAATTTATTTTCAAATCTGAACCAACCATTTCATAATCACAATTAGCACACAACCATCGTGATTACCTAATTCATTAACACAACTTCACACATATCATGGATTATTAAAACAAATTTCAATCAATAAAGGAAACTTGCTAAAATAGGTAAGTATATTTTTATTTTTACTTTCATGAGTATGACTCATTATTTTCTATGACAATTACTCTTAAAAATAATTTTCTCTAAGAGATTATCTCGAGTATATACCTCAATTATAAAATATCTAAACAATATTCTTAGTAACCCACAATAGCATGAAATCATCACTCAAATAATGCACACATATATACATATGTTGTACGAAATAAATACTTAGCGACAATTCCTTGCCCATCCAAATATATATATATATATATATATATATATATAAATATATATATATAAATTCAAGAAAGGAATGGAAACATACAAGACAAGAAGAAATTAGAAAGATGAAGTAGAAAACAAACAATATATATATATATATATATATATATTCAGCATTGAAACCATTTAAGCTAAGAAAAAAATATATTTTTAGTGATTCATTAAAAGAAAATGATTTAAAAGGTATAGAGGGTGCAAATAGTTAGGTTGTAAGGTGATCATTATTATAAAAAAATTTGAAATTGACATTATTAAAATATTTGTCTCTGAATTTTAGAAGACATATAAAAGGTTTTGAAAATGACTATTCATCTCTTATGTGACAATATTATGTCATATAGACTCAAGCTAATATCAAACGAGAGATATCCATAATGAAGATACTTACGAGTTGTTATTATTAAAAGTTTCATTCCTCGTTACAATAGTTTGAATTCTAGTTATCATAAGTTCTAAGTCAAAAGTCGACTACCATTATATTATTAGTCATAATAGGGCATAAATACAAGGTGTAATTCATCTTTTATATAGTTATTTTACATGAAGAGAAAATCCTACTTTCAATTCAAGAAGCATCACATGTGAAAGGTAATGAATAAAAAAATCAATCCATAACGTAAATGCAACTCAAACCTCATATTATCCTACCATGACAATCTAGCACACAACTCATAACTTTATATTCGATCATGATTAACATTTTCTACAATAACAAGGTACTAAAAATAAAAATGTCATATATTGTTCTTATTCACACAAAAATCACCAAAAGAAAAATTAATGAAACCTACAATTTGTTATTTCATACCTCTACTATTTCATTCTATACACAATTTTATTTTAAACATAGTATGTGTAAATAAAAAATGAGAAGAGATTATTTCTATCAATTCATATATGATGCTATATAACTTATGCCTCAATCAAGAGATAAAATTTCAATTAAAAAAAAAAATAAGATTTCAATAAAATATTACAAATATAATTTATGACTTAATGAATATTAATAAGATAAATTTGAAGTTATAAAATGTATTAACATAATATAGGCTTCTAAATATTCATAAGACTTAAAATAGAAACATTTTCTAAAAGCAGTGTTAACTCAAAATATCCACTAATTTGGTGGGTGGATTCACACTCAGACTTTCAATATTTACATGTTACCTGGAAAACATCACCCTCAACATAGTGAGCATAAAACTCAGTAACATAGATTTAATAAAAACAATTATTGATGTTTTCCAGCCATGTCGATGTGCTAAACATGGAAAATCCTCTCGGTAAACTATGCTACAAATTAATATAATACTATTTCTTCGTAAGCTATATTCAAATACCTCTTTTACCTCTAATCTCAGATCATTCAAACACTTTCAGCCACTAGACATGAGTAATCTAATGACTTAAACTCAATATATCAAGTAACTCATAAATACTACATTGGTTTCACCCAATGTCCTCAAATTGAATAACCTTTTTTGGTAAGATTGGACATAATTAAGTCCGTAAGTGGTGCCCCACTTACCCTCGCTTACCCCTCGCTTCTGTCGTATATAGATGGAGAGTTCATCAAGGTAGAATGAACCCTATATATATATATATATAATACTAATACTAATACTAATACTAATACTAATGCTAATACTAATGCTAATGCTAATGCTAATACTAATACTAATACTAATAATAAACTAATAATAAGAATAATAATAGTAATAATAATAATAATAATAATAATAATAACAACAACAATCTAGTATATATCCAATCATAACATAAGTAATCTTCATTCACACCATGGAACATGCTCTTAATATATAAAACTTTTATAAAAGAGTGTTATATGTAAGCTTTCAAATGCAATTGGTTTCACTCAAAACTAATACCAATTGCTTTTGTTATAATCATCTTAACTTACCTATGTCATAATCGTTTTATGAAGTAACACTATAACTTTGAGAAATTAATTAAAATATCAAACGATGTCCGATTTAAATAAATGATAATATTTTGGAAAGCCTAAGATGTCTAGTTTATAAATATAATTTTTATTATGCGTAATAGGCATTCAATTAGTACAGTTTAATAAAATAATTATAGTTATACAAAAACAAAACAATAGATTATTTTCCAACTTATAACTCGATTTTCTCTACCAATTCTCAATGAAAATTAATGAAACCAGTACCTATTTCGTAGGTAATTTAGTCTATTGTCTAATGGGATAGAAATCAGTTCAAAACACTATCTATAAAGAAAGTTATGAACAAAATACCAAAAATATACCTATACGGGTTTGAATACAACACCGAACTATTTTCACTTCAAACTTTACATTTTCAAGTTAATATGATCAACTAAGTAAAATACATTCAAAATTCATCATAAAATCGAGTAATTACCAATACTAACCAGTCATCATCTTATCACACACCCAACGACAACACTCAACAACAATAATAAAACAACAACTCTTTATAGTAATTAATACAAACACCTAACATGCATTATTAATAATCTATGATACAAAATCAAATAAGATTATCTCAATACCTAAGCATGCAAAAGATGATCTATAAGCACACCTAAGAGAAGTTTTAAGAGGGTTTACTATGTTACCTTAACTTGTAGATGTGGGAGAGTTGTGTCTTTTCCTAAGGTTGAGTTTTAATTCCATTCATTGATAATAATCCTCAATTGTCTTCCATCTTCAATCTTCTTTGTGTTTCTTCAAGAGTGAAACTTAATATTTTTTATTTCTATATTACTCTCCTCATTTGTATTCAATATTTTTGTAAGAAGAAAATATTGAAAAGGAATGATGTGGGTTGGCTTGGAGGTAGAACATGCAAAATGAAGAAATGTGGTGTTTTCTCTCTTCTTTTTCTTAGTATTCCATGTGTCATCCCCGTTCTTTCATCTTTTCATTCATTATTTTATTTTATTTTTTAACAATTGGATTTTAAGTAAAGGGGAGTGTGATGGGATTGTCAATTACACTCCTCCAAATCCTTACAAATGACAAATTTTGTTTTGACTACAAAATGGGGTACTAGAAGTTGAATTTGAGGTTTCTATTGGGTTTATTTCTAATTTATTCCCCAACTATAACAAACACATTAATTTTTGAACTTACTAAATTAAACTTCACTTGAATAACTAACAATCATTTTTTTTTAAATAAGATTTAAGAGATTTATCTAAATATATGAATTACGACAATACAATTTTTTTTGGTGTTACACCTTACTTATCTCAAATGAACCTTTTATCTTAATAATTTGGAACTTCAACATGTCATTCATACCATTCCATGCCTTACAGGAAATCTCTTTTACTGTGTTCCAAAAATTTCGTCAATGACCAACAAGCAGACTCAACCCTAATATTCAAACAAAAAAAATTGATATTATTTCAACAAAAATTATATCATGCATGTTTAATCCTATATAAGCATAAATATAATACAAAATGCAAAGTTTTAATGACGTTCCTATTAGTCGTAGTATTTCCTAGATGCAATACTTGATTGGTCCATGTTTCAACAAATCTATCCTTATGAGGATTGAACCATGTGTCTCTGATGTAGTCAAAGAAAATAATATTATCGACACATGTTTGCTCAAAGATTTGCAAAAGTTCCTCGTACTCCTTCTCTTTAGAACAATAAACAATTTTCCTCCTAAACTCAAGAATGGGTTCCTGCATATCTTTCTTTAATATGTATTGTTTGCATTTGACTCCAACATTTTTGTTAATATGAAGTTGACAAAGTAAATTTGTTGAATATGGAAATACAACTTCAGTTGTATTCATTAAAGCAAGTTTTATGTCAGTCATGATCACCTGAGGATGTGAGGTGTTTGAAACAAACAACTCTTTTAACTTCACCAATGCCCAATAAAAGTTTTCTTGATATGGCTCCTAATAGAATGCAGTTACAAAAAACATTGAAGAGATACAATGAAACATTTAAAGAATATGATCAACGTTGGAGGAGATTGACTAATCAAGTAAAACTACATTTGCTAGAAAAAGAAATGGTAGTTATCTTTATTGATACCCTTCAATCATGACATGGTCATTGTAGGGGAAAAGTAGAAAGTGTGACGAGGAATGGAAAAATTGCTTGAGAATGAATAATGCAAAGAAACATCTAACGAGATTCACAAAGAAGAAGCAAGGGGATGCAAATTTTTATGGTAAATCCAGGGGCCTCTTATAATTCATCCATAAATTCTCTTCGACTTGCAAATTTTCAACCACTGTTACCCGAAATGCCTTATATGTCCTATCCATATGTTGATGCAATCTCACAAGTTCCATACCTTCAATCCAACCCTCTAAAGCCACTTTAATATCAAACACCTCTTATCCAACCACCACCTATCATGTTTCTCTATCCAAGCCACTTAAATAAAAATTCAAACTCAAAGCAATACAAACCACCAACCAATCGAGAGAAAAATCTAACCCTTTTTAACCCCAATTCATATAACATATAGTCAATTGTTGCCTCACTTATTTCCAAATTTAATGGTGGTCTAAAGACCAATGAAGCCTACGTGAAACTTAAATAAAAGTAATATCCACACCAGGCTTGCACTCAAACTCATCACACATGATATAACTTGTTTTGTCATGCCTACGCGAAGGAAGTATCATCTGTTCCTTTTCGTAGGGTGCTTAATAACATTACACACTATCAAAGCCGGTAAGACTCGCCTGTTCCGTTCAACATGATTTTGTCTACTATCAACAAGAGATTAAGGATTATCATTTCCTTAATTTGTTAATAAGTAACCAACAATCCTGATAGTGGCTTAGACTATTTTAACTGAAATTGTATTAGCACTCTTTGCGACTTGCACTTAAGGTTATTCTAATGCACAAGCGGTCAAACAATCTTCTCAACGTCCACTGAGTTTCCCTTATTTTCCTATAACTTTGATCCTGTCGACGAAGTACAATCGCCCAAAGCTATGTCACATAGCCTCATATACGTCCACTTGGTACGAAAGATCCATTAGGTATCAAACTAAAACACTAAGTATGAAACTAACATACTGAGCACAAAACAATCATTACTGCCGAGAACTCCCTAATTTCTCCATTGCCCATAAATCCTCGATTTCTTTAGTCGCACAACTACATCAAACCACACTGTCTTTATCAAAATATTGGTCTAATTATAATTAAACTTCCTTCAGGTTTAGTGCTTCGTTTCAAGAGTCACGTCTCCAACAAAATCCAACTTGAATTTCATTCATGATTAAGACCTACATTTGTCTTATGCCTTAACACCTCAAATTCACACTTCACTAATCCATTTCCTACATACTTCGCAATTCTAGACAAACCCGAAAATAATTTTCCTACATCTACTACCAACATTCATTATGATACTTCTCAATTTTGTCATGTCCTTTATTGGAGCTTGATGATTATCTTTTCATCATGACAGGTAAAACATATTTTATTCACTCCATCACTTTTCCATTTATACAACCTTAAATTTCTACCTTGAACCTTGATACATCTTCATTATAGTGATTTCAATAAATCAAGCCTTACTAGTTCCCACCAAACTTTTCCATTTCGTGCTCACTTCTTCCCTACCAAACAAACATTTAACTTTGTTGATCGACAAACACAATAGTAACCCCCATGACATGTACTCAAGTATTGCCTTTATATCATTGGCATACCTTTATAATAACAATGTTTGAATCACATGTGAGATAATTCCTTTCTTGAATCTTTAATTGACATAAGCTACATCTCTATGTGTTGCTCCAACAAGCTTTCTTGGCACATTTTCCAAAATTTGGTTCACTCGCTGGATTCTTATTCCTTCTCAACCTTCGCCGAGATGCAAACTAAAAGAATCAACCAATCGAACGTCCTAAAGAACCATTTCTCAAATGTTCCAATGAGCATTTCCTATGGAGTAATTACCTATAAACCTCATCCTCATAACTTTGCAGTAAAATATCTCAAAGATCCACATATTTTTCATCGTCCATCTAGTCACTAAAACACTCATTTTAAATCTTAACGATCGACTTCCCAAGATCAACATCTAACCATAAATCATTTGTTACATTTCTTGTTTTTCACTTTCTATCATTAAATAAAATTCTAAAATATGATCCTTGAAATCTTCAAATACTCATCACACCGTCTAATTTCATCCATTTCACCTTAAGATACAATACAAGGTCTTATTCATCAATGACTCTAATCATCTTAGTAATCTCACTAATTAAAAACTCTTCTAATCATAACACAACATTTTTAGTAGATCTTCAAATACTCTCATCCATAACCTAAATTATTTATCCCTTTCCTACCTTAACTACCTCAATTATACAAGTTTAAGGCGTCACTTGCTCCTCCATCCAACCTTGTGGATTTTAAATCATTGACTTGAAGATCAACCATTTTAGGGTCCCAAATCAAATTTCGAATAATCCCATTGACCTATCAAATCATTAACATTCTCCTAGTAACATGCAGTTCAATACATCAAGGCTTAACTCCTTGTATTTATCCAGAATTCACCCAAAATTCACACTGACGCGTCTATACTTACCATCTCCTAATCCACACAAATGTTTGTCATTTATCGAAGAAATATATATTCTCACTCCTATAATCATCATGAGATTCATACTTAATAATCTAAGTCGCGAATCTAGATTAACTCGAATGCTCAACTTTACCCCTCAACGTATCGACTATTCCTCAAAGTGTACTTTATCTAACCAATGTAGTATTTACTCCTAACGTGCAACACCCCTTAACTTTAATACATGTCTCTTTCGTTGACACCTAAATGCCAAATGTTATTCCAAATGGAATCCCTGTCTTCTCAATAATTCCATGGTGTTCACACCCCTTTGGCAGTTATCAAACTTCATCTAGTCTCATCCTGAAATCTACAAGGAAAACATCTAAAACTTTTCTTAACAAAAGTCCTCCACTTAGATCTTTACTTGAAATCTCTTATTAGTCTAATGTTAATCCATCCATACTCATCATCTTCGAGTTAACACCAACACACAGCTTCTGTGTCCTTGGAACCACTTCATAATTTTCATGTTGTCGTGATTCGCTTCAACTCTACCTGACAATCCGTCATCTCGAATATCTTTTCCCCTTCGTGAATCCACTGATCGTCTTTTTCTGAGTTCTCATCACCCTTGAACTTTGGAGGATGGTAACGACAAAAATCTTCTAATCCCCTTGGCACAACAACACATATCTCTATTTCCCTCTTCTCCAGATCTCACAGAGTCTATGCAACTGTTTGTGCAACAACAGGAATATCCATGTTAATCATAGCTTCAACCATTTGATCATCTCTATTGACGTTCCCTCTTGCAGCGTCGTTTCTTCTTGGAGGTATTGTTTCCTCAAAATCAACATCAAGAAGAGTCTTAACACCACTTGAAATCATTCCAAAACTAACTTCCGACTACATCAACACATAACAACTACCTCTGATCTGACAACTCAGACAAATTACCCCGATGCATGATCAGATAATGAACATCCATCTTCGAGGTGAACATCAGATAATGATCAGATAATGAACATCAGATAATGAACATCGGATAATGAACATCCATGGGTGACCTCCACACACTCCACAAGTCCCATCTGACGCAACATCCATCTTCGAGGTAACCTCCTCCTCATCAACATCCATAGACGGGTCGCTCTCTACAGAAGTCAAATCCACCCACGGGATAGGTGGCTTCGACGGCGCCAGAACCTCAAAACAGTCTGCTACTTTAGTGACAGTCGGTAAGGGATCATTCACTAGAAGATGAAGCTCTGACTCGTCCCGCCTAGATGGCCTTACAATCTCTCGCTCCACAGGCATCGGCCCCTTATCCTTTCTACCAGTCCCTGGTCCAACAACTGTATCCTCAACTCCCACGGTGGCGTTTGCTCCACTCTAACTTAGGAATCCTTCGCATCTTCCCAAGCTCCACTGATCCCAAGCATTAATCCAGAAGGTACCAGATAATCGATCTTCTCGTGAGTGATTTCCACAAGAAATACTACCCCAACTTTCCTACTAGTCCTCACTACCCTCCCCGTATAAGTTGCCCTGCTTGAGATGGGGTCATATACCCAAGTAATCGACGAGTCTCGATCAGGGAAGTCTAACGACGTTTCCATCTTCAAGGTAACAGTCCATGGAATGAACTCGAGTATCATCCGAGGGCAAAGCCCAAATTTCCATAATAATTGTAAAGGGTCACCAACCGAAATTAACAAATATTATTTAGCATTTAAATTTTAAATGCACAAAATAACCTTTCATCTTAGCATACTCCTCGAAAGGGTTTTCATATGTCAAAAAATGCATAAACAATATTTGAAAAAGGAAGTTTTAACAAACTACACTGTCGTAACCGAATACAACTAAGAAAATGCAGATTTTCAGTTCTAAAAAGGCTCTAAATCAATTAACACTTCAAACATTAACATTATCAATTATGAACACATAATTAACACCAAATTAATCAACCCAATTTCACACCTCTAAGCAATTATGGCAAATCACAACAACAACCGAGTATGTATACACAATCATCATAGTATAACAAACATGACTCGCGTGCCAAGCACTCTAATGCAATGCGTATATGCCAAAATGCATGATTCCGGAATTCCAAACCAAAACCCTCCATGAAGGCGTAAATCATAATTATACCGTCTATCACATACCAATACTAATTCCGAAGTGCAATCTCTCACGGATTAGCATGATTTACTAACGTGCAGTCGCTCATAGACCAGCACGACATACAAGAGTGCAATCGCTCATAGACCAGCACGATTTTCTAGAGTTCAATCGCTCACATATCAATATATTTTAGAGTGCAATCGCTCACAGACCAACACGATTTTCTAGAGTGCAATCGCTCAAAGATCAACATATTCTAGAGTGCAATCTCTCACAGATCAGCACGACGCGACAATCCCTGCAAGGATAAGATGAACCAACAATTCACATGACATCATCCGACGGCCCATCACGGTCACCACTATCACCATGGCCCCATCGCGGTCACCATGTACTATGAAATGCATGAGCATACTCTTACTCTTTTCACCACAATCATCAAGTAAATGAAATTATTAAAAGATTCCCCTTTTTTTAATACTCATTTAACACTAATGAATTTTCAAAATTCACCACAGAGCATACTCAAACACATCAAATTCAATCTCCATAATTTGACACCAAATTTACTCATAAATCGTACATTTTCGAAACTCTACATTTTCACACATAACCCACCAAATTCATTTTCCATAAACCCATATAAATCACATCTCCAAAAATTCATAATAATCGTTATGAACACATAAATCATACCAACCGTAAATCACCATAACCCACACCTCAAATATTCATAATATCAATTATGAACACATAATAAAATTATTTTTAATTCTCCCCAAATTCAACATAAATCACCCATATTAATCTCCAAAATTTTCATACATTAATCACCAAATTTAATCTCCAAAATTTTCAACCGTAAATCACTATATTCAATCTCCAAAATTTTCAACCATAAATCACCACAACAACATTAATATATCAGAGTTCTCCCCACCGCTAACTCGGTGCCAACGGTCTCGATTCCTTTTCGAGACTCAAGGAGCTAACTATATAAACATAAATATTTATAACAAGTTGTTCACAATAAAATTAATCCAAACACAACAAAATTCCCAAAATTAAATATTTCTCACACACAAAACTTTTAAAACCAAATAATCTATATTATTTAGTTAAAACTCAATAAAACAAATATTGTCGAAATTTCACATACACACACTCGACTATTAAAGCACCAAAAATTTTGAGTTAATAAAATACTCATTTATTTGAAAACAAGTCATTACGCAACTCAAACACATCAAGTTTAAATAATTCAATATCCACAAAATACAAACATAAATTACATCTCAAAAATTCATAATATTAATTATAAACATACAATTTGCACCCAACATTAATCACTGCAAAACACACCTCAAAACACATTAAATTCATTTTCCATAATTTTACACCTCAAATACATCAAATTTTTAAAAACATAGGGAAATTTTTTTAGAAACAATTGGTGTATTTAAACTTGAGTGGTATTAAAGAAATTAAATAATATCTATTAAAAAGAAAAACTAAAAAAAATCTTATTAAAATTTAATTCCACGGTATGAAATCCAAAAATAAGACACGGTTCTTAATTGAAATTTAAATCAAAGTTCAACTTGTCCTTTGCATGGATATGACACTAACATTTACGATATTTCAAAATGAAGAACCCAACTATTATATTTAATAGAGAATTATTAAAAATAATCAAGTAAAGGCTAATCAAATTGAACACAATCTTTTTTTTACAAGTATTTGGCAGTTTTGAAACAATGCTCTAGCGTACCCAAATATGAAGTCTATAGTTCCACTAATTTTGCATTCTCTATAAAATTAACGATTCTTATTAGCTAGTAAACTGTCTTGATAACCGAAGATTCCACATCTATAGAAGACAGAAACGTCAGAGTCTGAACGTAGAGCCACTGCTTGCATATTTTCGGGCCCAACAGTATTCCTGAAAGAGATGTCTTGTGCTATGAACCCTGCACCTCTAACATCTTCATACATAACACTAAAAATTTGTGAGAATTGTGCAAGAGTTTTCATCATTATTTAAAAAAAAAAATACAAGATTTTAAACTTTGAAGGTCTATTTACATAATACGAATTAAAATATGTTAAATAACATAATATAACATTCCCAGTTAAATCTTCCTTTAAGCATTGATACATTGTAGATTTTTTTTCCTATAACACATAATAAAAGTATGAGAAACACTTTAATTCGTAATATAGTCTGGAAAAAAAAATTAATATTGTCCTTAATCTTAGTACCCTTGTGTTAGCTTCAAAGTATTAACAAAAAAGTAGAAGTTATTTCGATATAATGACACAATATTTTTCTATCTAATTTCTTTTTTAAAATAATAAAAATATTGTTGCTCAAAGATGATACATTTTTTTATTAGAACTGAAAAATATATTTACTTAACATGCAAATTAAAGTGGGAAATATAAAATAGAAATAGAATATGTAGTGATTGTGGAAATAGTGTGCTTACCAAAGGTAGTAGTGTCGTATGATTTTATGTGACTTTTAAATTTGAATTTGTGCACAATTTATATTTTTTATGTTTACATTTTAAATTTGGAGTAGCACACCAATACAAGGCTTCCAAAGATAAACATTCTTTAATTAATTTTTAACTTCACATAGTAACGCATACCTATAAACAAGTGTATGTATTTTTAAAAAACAAAACACTTATCTTTTTTTAGAAAAAAGATTAGACTTTTTACAAGATCCAGAGATCCTATCATAACTTCACATTGGAAAAACTCCAATAGTATATATATAATTCAAATGAAACATGATGCTTATACTATGTACATGTTTATGTTGATTACAGGAATGATTCCTTTTTATATTTTTTACACTATTGAGTTGATATACAATATTTAGGTTGAACCTTAAAACATAATAAGTCATGTTCACACTTATTATTTGGGATTGTAATTATATATAAACCCAAAGAAACAAATTCACATTGAATGTTAGATCCTTTTACAATTGTAGCTTTTTCTCTTCCAAACTTGAGCTATTTTTTTGTTTAATTCTTCCTCCCTGTAAAATTATGTTTGCAAAATTTTGTGTATTTACATTACAAATTGACAGCTTATAATTTTAATTAACAACTCTAGTAATGTTTAGGCAAAAGTAACTATGTCTTTTCCGTTCAAGAGGCATCCTCTCATTCTCACATAAGTCTATATGTTGTTATAGATATGTTCCTTTTAATAGGTATATGTAATTAGGTATTTATATATAAACGCAAAGAAACAAGTTCCCATTGGAAATTAGATCCTTTTAATAGGTATATGTAATTAGGTATTTATATATAAACCCAAAGAAACAAGTTCACATTGGAAATTAAATCCTTTTAATAGGTATATGTAATTATGTATTTATATATAAACCAAAAGAAACAAGTTCACATTGGAAACTAGATCCTTTTCATAGGTATATGTAATTATGTATTTATATATAAACGCAAAGAAATAAATTCATATTGGAAATTAGATCCTTTTAATAGGTATATGTAGTTATGTATTTATATGTAAACTCAAAGAAACAAATTCACATTGGAAATTAGATCCATTTAATAGGTATATGTAATTAGGTATTTATATACAAACGAAAAGAAACAAGTTCCCATTGGAAATTAGATCCTTTTAATAGGTATATGTAATTAGGTATTTATACATAAACCCAAAGAAAAGTTCACATTGGAAATTAGATACTTTTAATAGATATATGTAATTATGTATTTATATATAAACCCAAAGAAAGAAGTTAACATTGGAAATTAAATCCTTTTAATAGCTATATGTAATTATGTATTTATATATAAACCAAACGAAACAAGTTCACATTGGAAATTAGATCCTTTTAATAGGTATATGTAATTATGTATTTATATATAAACGCAAAGAAATAAATTCATATTGAAAATTATATCCTTTTAATAGGTATATGTAGTTATGTATTTATATGTAAACTCAAAGAAACAAATTCACATTGGAAATTAGATCCATTTAATAGGTATATGTAATTATGTATTTATATATAAACCCAAAGAAACAAGTTCACATTGGAAATTAAATCCTTTTAATAGGTATATGTAATTATATTTTTATATATAAACCAAAAGAAAGAAGTTCACATTCGAAATTAGATCCTTTTAATAGGTATATGTAACTATGTATTTATATATAAACGCAAAGAAATAAATTCATATTGGAAATTAGATCCTTTTAATAGGTATATGTAATTATGTATTTATATGTAAACTCAAAGAAACAAGTTCACATTGGAAATTCGATCATTTTATTAAGTATATGTAATTATGTATTTATAAATAAACCCAAAGAAACAAGTTCATATTGAAAATTAGATGCTTTTAATAGGTATATGTAATTGTGTATTTATATATAAACCCAAAAAAACAAGTTCACATTGGAAATTAGATCCTTTTAATATGTATATGTAGTTATGTATTTATATATATTGTGATGTTCACCTTGGTTTCATTAAGAAATATAGTCTCCATGTAGACACCCTTTTTTACAAATATCACATAGCATTTGAAGCTTTTGAGTGAGCCATAGGACTGAGAGGAAAGTAAAGACTAGTGAGTAGAATATGATCCCAAGTATTATGCATTCTTTCACCATTTACCCCCTATATATAGTAATTAGATTATGTGACATTTAAATTTGAATTTGTGCACAATTTATATTTTTTATGTTTACATTTTAAATTTGGAATAGCACACAAATACAAGGCTTCCAAAGATAAACATTCTTGAATTAATTTTCAGCTTCACATAATTAATTTTCAGCTTCACATAGTAACGCATACCTATAAACAAGTGTATGTATTTTTAAAAAATAAAACACTTATTTTTTTTTCGAAAAAAAAATTAGACTTTTTACAAGATCCAGAGATCCTATCATAACTTCGCATTGCAAAAACTCCAACAGTATATATATAATTCAAATGAAACATGATGCTTATACTATGTACATGTTTATGTTGATTAAATGAATGATTCCTTTTTATATTTTTTACACTATTGAGTTGATATCAAATATTTAGGTTGAACCTTAAAACATAATAAGTCATGTTCACACTTATTATTTGGGATTGTAATTATATATAAACCCAAAGAAACAAATTCACATTGAATGTTAGATCCTTTTACAATTGTAGCTTTTTCTTTTTCAAACTTGAGCTATTTTTTTGTCTAATTCTTCCTCCCTGTAAAATTATGTTTACAAAATTTTGTGTATTTACATTACAAATTGACAGCTTATAATTTTAATTAACAACTCTAGTAATGTTTAGGCCAAAGTAACTATGTCTTTTCCGCGCAAGAGGCATCCTCTCATTCTCACATAAGTCTATATGTTGTTATAGATATGTTCCTTTATAATTTTAATTAACAACTCTAGTAATGTTTAGGCCAAAGTAACTATGTCTTTTCCGCGCAAGAGGCATCCTCTCATTCTCACATAAGTCTATATGTTGTTATAGATATGTTCCTTTTAATAGGTATATGTAATTAGGTATTTATATATAAACGCAAACAAACAAGTTCCAATTGGAAATTAGATCCTTTTAATAGGTATATGTAATTAGGTATTTATACATAAACCCAAAGAAATAAGTTCACATTGGAAATTAGATCCTTTTAATAGATATATGTAATTATGTATTTATATATAAACCCAAAGAAAGAAGTTCACATTGGAAATTAAATCCTTTTAATAGGTATATGTAATTATGTATTTATATATAAACCAAAAGAAACAAGTTCACATGGGAAACTAGATCCTTTTCATAGGTATATGTAATTATGTATTTATATATAAACGCAAAGAAATAAATTCATATTGGAAATTAGATCCTTTAAATAGGTATATGTAGTTATGTATTTATATGTAAACTCAAAGAAACAAATTTACATTGGAAATTAGATCCATTTAATAGGTATATGTAATTAGGTATTTATATATAAACGAAGAGAAACAAGTTCCCATTGGAAATTAGATCCTTTTAATAGGTATATGTAATTAGGTATTTATACATAAACCCAAAGAAACAAGAAATTAGATTCTTTTAATAGATATATGTAATTATGTATTTATATATAAACCCAAAGAAAGAAGTTAACATTGGAAATTAAATCATTTTAATATATATATATATATATATATGTAATTATGTATTTATATATAAACCAAACGAAACAAGTTCACATTTGAAATTAGATCCTTTTAATAGGTATATGTAATTATGTATTTATATATAAACGCAAAGAAATAAATTCATATTGAAAATTATATCCTTTTAATAGGTATATGTAGTTATGTATTTATATGTAAACTCAAAGAAACAAATTCACATTGGAAATTAGATCCATTTAATAGGTATATGTAATTATGTATTTATATATAAACCCAAAGAAACAAGTTCACATTGGAAATTAAATCCTTTTAATAGGTATATGTAATTATATTTTTATATATAAACCAAAAGAAAGAAGTTCACATTCGAAATTAGATCCTTTTAATAGGTATATGTAACTATGTATTTATATATAAACGCAAAGAAATAAATTCATATTGGAAATTAGATCCTTTTAATAGGTATATGTAATTATGTATTTATATGTAAACTCAAAGAAACAAGTTCACATTGGAAATTCGATCATTTTATTAAGTATATGTAATTATGTATTTATAAATAAACCCAAAGAAACAAATTCACATTGAAAATTAGATGCTTTTAATAGGTATATGTAATTATGTATTTATATATAAATCCAAAGAAACAAGTTCACATTGGAAATTAGATCCTTTTAATAGGTATATGTATTTATGTATTTATATATATTGTGATGTTCACCTTGGTTTCATTGAGAAATATGGTCTCCCTGTAGACACCCTTTTTTACAAATATCACATAGCATTTGAAGCTTTTGAGTGAGCCATAGAACTGAGAGGAAAGTAAAGACTAGTGAGTAGAATATGATCCCAAGTATTATGCATTCTTTCACCATTTACCCCCTATATATATTAATTAGATTATGTGACATTTAAATTTGAATTTGTGCACAATTTATATTTTTTATGTTTACATTTTAAATCTGGAGTAGCACACAAATACAAGGCTTCCAAAGATAAACATTCTTGAATTAATTTTCAGCTTCACATAGTAACGCATACCTATAAACAAGTGTATGTATTTTTAAAAAATAAAACACTTATCTTTTTTTCGAAAAAAAAATTAGATTTTTTACAAGATCCAGAGATCCTATCATAACTTTGCATTGCAAAAACTCCAACAGTATATATATAATTCAAATGAAACATGATGCTTATACTATGTACATGTTTATGTTGATTAAAGGAATGATTCCTTTTTATATTTTTTACACTATTGAGTTGATATAAAATATTTAGGTTGAACCTTAAAACATAATAAGTCATGTTCACACTTATTATTTGGGATTGTAATTATATATAAACCCAAAGAAACAAATTCACATTGAATGTTAGATCCTTTTATAATTGTAGCTTTTGCAAAATTTTGTGTATTTACATTACAAATTGACAGCTTATAATTTTAATTAACAACTCTAGTAATGTTTAGGCCAAAGTAACTATGTCTTTTCCGCGCAAGAGGCATTCTCTCATTCTCACATAAGTCTATTTGTTGTTATAGATATGTTCCTTTTAATAGGTATATGTAATTAGGTATTTATATATAAACGAAAAGAAACAAGTTCCCATTGGAAATTAGATCCTTTTAATAGGTATATGTAATTAGGTATTTATACATAAACCCAAAGAAACAAGTTCACATTGGAAATTAGATCCTTTTAATAGATATATGTAATTATGTATTTATATATAAACCCAAAGAAAGAAGTTCACATTGGAAATTAAATCCTTTTAATAGGTATATGTAATTATGTATTTATATATAAACCAAACGAAACAAGTTCACATTGGAAATTAGATCCTTTTAATAGGTATATGTAATTATATATTTATATATAAACGCAAAGAAATAAATTCATATTGAAAATTATATCCTTTTAATAGGTATATGTAGTTATGTATTTATATGTAAACTCAAAGAAACAAATTTATATTGGAAATTAGATCCATTTAATAGGTATATGTAATTATGTATTTATATATAAACCCAAAGAAACAAGTTCACATTGGAAATTAAATCCTTTTAATAGGTATATGTAATTATGTTTTTATATATAAACCAAAAGAAAGAAGTTCACATTGGAAATTAGATCCTTTTAATAGGTATATGTAATTATGTATTTATATATAAACGCAAAGAAATAAATTCATATTGGAAATTAGATCCTTTTAATAGGTATATGTAATTATGTATTTATATGTAAACTCAAAGAAACAAGTTCACATTGGAAATTCGATCATTTTATTAAGTATATGTAATTATGTATTTATAAATAAACCCAAAGAAACAAGTTCATATTGAAAATTAGATGCTTTTAATAGGTATATGTAATTATGTATTTATATATAAACCCAAAGAAACAAGTTCACATTGGAAATTAGATCCTTTTAATAGGTATATGTAGTTATGTATTTATATATATTGTGATGTTCACCTTGGTTTCATTAAGAAATATAGTCTCCATGTAGACACCCTTTTTTACAAATATCACATAGCATTTGAAGCTTTTGAGTGAGCCTTAGGACTGAGAGGAAAGTAAAGACTAGTGAGTAGAATATGATCCCAAGTATTATGCATTCTTTCACCATTTACCCCCTATATATAGTAATTAGATTATGTGACATTTAAATTTGAATTTGTGCACAATTTATATTTTTTATGTTTACATTTTAAATTTGGAGTAGCACACAAATACAAGGCTTCCAAAGATACACATTCTTGAATTAATTTTTAGCTTCACATAGTAACGCATACCTATAAACAAGTGTATGTATTTTTAAAAAATAAAACACTTATCTTTTTTTCGAAAAAAAAATTAGACTTTTTACAAGATCCAGAGATCCTATCATAACTTCGCATTGCAAAAACTCCAACAGTATATATATAATTCAAATGAAACATGATGCTTATACTATGTACATGTTTATCTTGATTAAAGGAATGATTCCTTTTTATATTTTTTACACTATTGAGTTGATATAAAATATTTAGGTTGAACCTTAAAACATAATAAGTCATTTTCACACTTATTATTTGGGATTGTAATTATATATAAACCCAAAGAAACAAATTCACATTGAATGTTAGATCCTTTTACAATTGTAGCTTTTTCTATTCCAAACTTGAGCTATTTTTTTATCTAATTCTTCCTCCCTATAAAATTATGTTTGCAAAATTTTGTGTATTTACATTACAAATTGACAGCTCATAATTTTAATTAAGAACTCTAGTAATGTTTAGGCCAAAGTAACTATGTCTTTTCCGCGCAAGAGGCATTCTCTCATTCTCACATAAGTCTATATGTTGTTATAGATATGTTCCTTTTAATAGGTATATGTAGTTATGTATTTATATGTAAACTCAAAGAAACAAATTCATATTGGAAATTAGATCCATTTAATAGGTATATGTAATTATGTATTTATATATAAACCCAAAGAAAAGAGTTCACATTGGAAATTAAATCCTATTAATAGGTATATGTAATTATGTATTTATATATAAACCAAAAGAAACAAGTTCCCATTGGAAACTAGATCCTTTTCATTGGTATATGTAATTATGTATTTATATATAAACGCAAAGAAATAAATTCATATTGGAAATTAGATCCTTTTAATAGGTATATGTAGTTATGTATTTATATGTAAACTCAAAGAAACAAGTTCACATTGGAAATTACATCCTTTTAATAGGTATATGTAATTATGTTTTTATATATAAACCAAAAGAAAGAAGTTCACATTGGAAATTAGATCCTTTTAATAGGTATATGTAACTATGTATTTATATATAAACTTAAAGAAATAAATTCATATTGGAAATTCGATCCTTTTAAAAGGTATATGTAATTATGTATTTATATGTAAACTCAAAGAAACAAGTTCATATTGGAAATTAGATCCATTTAATAGGTATATGTAATTATGTATTTATATATAAACCCAAAGAAACAACTTCACATTGAAAATTAAATCCTTTTAATAGGTATATGTAATTATGTATTTATATATAAACCAAAAGAAACAAGTTCACATTGTAAATTAGATCCTTTTAATAGGTATATGTAATTATGTATTTATATATAAACGCAAAGAAATAAATTCATATTGAAAATTATATCTTTTTAATAGGTTTATGTAGTTATGTATTTATATGTAAATTCAAAGAAACAAATTCACATTGGAAATTAGATCCATTTAATAGGTATATGTAATTATGTATTTATATATAAACCCAAAGAAACAAGTTCACATTGGAAATTAAATCCTTTCAATAGGTATATGTAATTATGTTTTTATATATAAACCAAAAGAAAGAAGTTCACATTGGAAATTAGATCCCTTTAATAGGTATATGTAACTATGTATTTATATATAAACGCAAAGAAATAAATTCATATTGGAAATTAGATCCTTTTAATAGGTATATGTAATTATGTATTTATATGTAAACTCAAAGAAACAAGTTCACATTGGAAATTCGATCATTTTATTAAGTATATGTAATTATGTATTTATAAATAAACCCAAAGAAACAAGTTCATATTGAAAATTAGATGCTTTTAATAGGTATATGTAATTGTGTATTTATATATAAACCCAAAAAAACAAGTTCACATTGGAAATTAGATCCTTTTAATATGTATATGTAGTTATGTATTTATATATATTGTGATGTTCACCTTGGTTTCATTAAGAAATATAGTCTCCATGTAGACACCCTTTTTTACAAATATCACATAGCATTTGAAGCTTTTGAGTGAGCCATAGGACTGAGAGGAAAGTAAAGACTAGTGAGTAGAATATGATCCCAAGTATTATGCATTCTTTCACCATTTACCCCCTATATATAGTAATTAGATTATGTGACATTTAAATTTGAATTTGTGCACAATTTATATTTTTTATGTTTACATTTTAAATTTGGAATAGCACACAAATACAAGGCTTCCAAAGATAAACATTCTTGAATTAATTTTCAGCTTCACATAATTAATTTTCAGCTTCACATAGTAACGCATACCTATAAACAAGTGTATGTATTTTTAAAAAATAAAACACTTATTTTTTTTTCGAAAAAAAAATTAGACTTTTTACAAGATCCAGAGATCCTATCATAACTTCGCATTGCAAAAACTCCAACAGTATATATATAATTCAAATGAAACATGATGCTTATACTATGTACATGTTTATGTTGATTAAATGAATGATTCCTTTTTATATTTTTTACACTATTGAGTTGATATCAAATATTTAGGTTGAACCTTAAAACATAATAAGTCATGTTCACACTTATTATTTGGGATTGTAATTATATATAAACCCAAAGAAACAAATTCACATTGAATGTTAGATCCTTTTACAATTGTAGCTTTTTCTTTTTCAAACTTGAGCTATTTTTTTGTCTAATTCTTCCTCCCTGTAAAATTATGTTTACAAAATTTTGTGTATTTACATTACAAATTGACAGCTTATAATTTTAATTAACAACTCTAGTAATGTTTAGGCCAAAGTAACTATGTCTTTTCCGCGCAAGAGGCATCCTCTCATTCTCACATAAGTCTATATGTTGTTATAGATATGTTCCTTTATAATTTTAATTAACAACTCTAGTAATGTTTAGGCCAAAGTAACTATGTCTTTTCCGCGCAAGAGGCATCCTCTCATTCTCACATAAGTCTATATGTTGTTATAGATATGTTCCTTTTAATAGGTATATGTAATTAGGTATTTATATATAAACGCAAAGAAACAAGTTCCCATTGGAAATTAGATCCTTTTAATACATATATGTAATTATGTATGTATATATAAACCCAAAGAAACAAGTTCACATTTGAAATTAAATCCTTTTAATAGGTATATTTAATTATGTATTTATATATAAACCAAAAGAAACAAGTTCACATTGGAAACTAGATCCTTTTCATTGGTATATGTAATTATGTATTTATATAAAAACGCAAAGAAATAAATTCATATTGGAAATTAGATCCTTTTAAAAGGTTTATGTAATTATGTATTTATATGTAAACTCAAAGAAACAAGTTCATATTGGAAATTAGATCCTTTTCATTGGTATATGTAATTATGTATTTATATATAAACGCAAAGAAATAAATTCATATTGGAAATTAGATCCTTTTAATAGGTATATGTAGTTATGTATTTATATGTAAACTCAAAGAAACAAATTCACATTGGAAAATAGATCCATTTAATAGGTATATGTAATTAGGTATTTATATATAAACGAAAAGAAACAAGTTCCCATTGGAAATTAGATCCTTTTAATAGGTATATGTAATTAGGTATTTATACATAAACCCAAAGAAACAAGTTCACATTGGAAATTAGATCCTTTTAATAGATATATGTAATTATGTATTTATATATAAACCCAAAGAAAGAAGTTCACATTGGAAATTAAATCCTTTTAATAGGTATATGTAATTATGTATTTATATATAAACCAAACGAAACAAGTTCACATTGGAAATTAGATCCTTTTAATAGGTATATGTAATTATATATTTATATATAAACGCAAAGAAATAAATTCATATTGAAAATTATATCCTTTTAATAGGTATATGTAGTTATGTATTTATATGTAAACTCAAAGAAACAAATTTATATTGGAAATTAGATCCATTTAATAGGTATATGTAATTATGTATTTATATATAAACCCAAAGAAACAAGTTCACATTGGAAATTAAATCCTTTTAATA
>JBBPBS010000249.1:336127-367768 GCA_037974835.1 Cicer judaicum
AAGTTCACATTGGAAATTAAATCCTTTTAATAGGTATATGTAATTATGTATTTATATATAAACCAAACGAAACAAGTTCACATTGGAAATTAGATCCTTTTAATAGGTATATGTAATTATGTATTTATATATAAACGCAAAGAAATAAATTCATATTGAAAATTATATCCTTTTAATAGGTATATGTAGTTATGTATTTATATGTAAACTCAAAGAAATAAATTCATATTGAAAATTATATCCTTTTAATAGGTATATGTAGTTATGTATTTATATATAAACCCAAAGAAACAAGTTCACATTGGAAATTAAATCCTTTTAATAGGTATATGTAATTATGTTTTTATATATAAACCAAAAGACAGAAGTTCACATTGGAAATTAGATCCTTTCAATAGGTATATGTAACTATGTATTTATATATAAACGCAAAGAAATAAATTCATATTGGAAATTAGATCCTTTTAAAAGGTATATGTAATTATGTATTTATATGTAAACTCAAAGAAACAAGTTCACATTGGAAATTCGATCATTTTATTAAGTATATGTAATTATGTATTTATAAATAAACCCAAAGAAACAAGTTCATATTGAAAATTAGATGCTTTTAATAGGTATATGTAATTATGTATTTATATATAAAACCAAAAAAACAAGTTCACATTGGAAATTAGATCCTTTTAATAGGTATATGTAATTATGTATTTATATATATTGTGATGTTCACCTTGGTTTCATTAAGAAATATATTCTTCATGTAAACACCCTTAGTTACAAATATCACGTAGCATTTGAAGATTTTGAGTGAGCCATAGAACTGAGATGAAAGTAAAGACTAGTGAGTAGAATATGATCCCATGTATTATGCATTCTTTCACCATTATCCCCCTATATATAATAATTAGATTATGTGACATATAAATTTGAATTTGTGCATAATTTACATTTTTTATGTTTACATTTTAAATTTGGAGTAGCACACCAATACAAGGCTTCCAAAGATAAACATTCTTGAATTAATTTTCAACTTCACATAGTAACGCATACCTATAAACAAGTGTATGTATTTTTAAAAAATAAAACACTTATCTTTTTCCGAAAAAAGATTAGACTTTTTACAAGATCCAGGGATCCTATCATAACTTCGCATTGGAAAAACTCGAAGAGTATATATATAATTCAAATCAAGCATGATGCTTATAATATGTACATGTTTATGTTGATTAAAGGAATGATTACTTTTTATATTTTTTACACTATTGAGTTCACATACAATTCTTAGGTTGCACCTTAAAACATAATAAGTCATGTTCACCCTTAATATTTGAGATTGTAATGAATCAATCAAGATAAATATACTTACTATGCATAGTTTATTTATACACATATATATTTACATTGATTTATTAAAATAAAAAGTGAATATATTAAATACCTTAAAATATTAAAATAATGAGTATAATTGTTATAAAAAGAGAGTAATTAAATTTGGAGTATTTCACATTTTTTATTTTCACATTTTAAATTTGGAATAGTAAACCGTTAAAAGTCTTCCAAAGATAAATATTGTTGAATTAATTTTTAACTTTACATAGTAACACATACCTTCTCAAAAATAATAATGTAAACCCAAAAGTTACAATTGTAGCTTTTTCTCTTCCAAACTTGAGCTATTTTTTTGTCTAATTCTTCCTCCCTATAAAATTATGTTTGCAAAATTTTGTGTATTTACATTACAAATTGACAACTTATAATTTTAATTAACAACTCTAGTAATGTTTAGGCCAAAGTAACTATGTCTTTTCCGGGCAAGAGGCATCCTCTCATTCTCCATAAGTCTATTTGTTTTTGTAGATATGCTCCTTTTAATAGGTATATGTAATTATGTGTTTATATATAAACCCAAAGAACCAAGTTCACATTGCAAATTAGATCCTTTTAATAGGTATATGTAATTAGGTATTTATATATAAACACAAAGAAACAAGTTCACATTGGAAATTAAATCCTTTTAACAGGTATATGTAATTATGTATTTATATATAAACCCAAATAAACAAGTTCACATTGGAAATTAGATCCTTTTAATAGGTATATGTAATTATGTATTTATATATAAACCCAAAGAAACAAGTTTACATTGGAAATTAAATCCTTTTAATAGGTATATGTAATTATGTTTTTATATATAAACCAAAAGAAAGAAGTTCACATTGGAAATTAGATCCTTTTAATAGGTATATCTAACTATGTATTTATATATAAACGCAAAGAAATAAATTCGTATTCGAAATTAGATCCTTTTAAAAGGTATATGTAATTATGTATTTATATATAAACCTTTCACCTTGGAAATTAGATTCTTTTAATAGGTATATGTAATTATGTAATTATATATATTGTGATGTTCACCTTGGTTTCATTAAGAAATATATTCTGCATGTAGACACCCTTCTTTACAAATATCACATAGCATTTGAAGCTTTTGAGTGAGCCATAGAACTGAGATGAAAGTAATGATTAGTGAGTAGAATATGATCCCAAGTATTATGCATTCTTTCATCATTTACCGCCTATATATAATAATTAGATTATGTGACATTTAAATTTGAATTTGCGCATAATTTACATTGTTTATGTTTACATTTTAAATTTGGAGTTGCACACCAATACAAGGCTTTCAAAGATAAATATTCTTGAATTAATTTTTAACTTCACATAGTAACGCATACCTATAAACAAGTGTATGTATTTTTAAAAAATAAAACACTTATCTTTTTTTAAAAAAAGATTAGACTTTTTACAAGATCCAGGGATCCTATCATAACTTCGCATTGGAAAAACTTCAAAAGTATATATATAATTCAAATCAAGCATGATGCTTATACTATGTACATGTTAATGTTGATTAAAGGAATGAGTCCTTTTTATGTTTTTTACACTATTGAGTTCACAAACAATATTTAGGTTGAACCTTAAAACATAATATATCATGTTCATACTTAAAATTTGGGATTGTAATTATATATAAACCCAAAGAAACAAGTTCACATTGAAAATTAGATTCTTTTAATAGGTATATGTAATTATGTATTTATATATAAACGCAAAGAAACAAGTTCACATTGGAAATTTGATCCTTTTAATAGGTATGTGTAATTATGTATTTATATATAAACCCAAAAAAACAAGTTCACATTGGAAATTAAATCCTTTTAATAGGTATATGTGATTATATTTTTATATATAAACCAAAAGAAACAAGTTCACATTCAAAATTAGATGATTTTAATAGGTATATGTAATTATGTATTTATATATAAACACAAAGAAATAAATGCATATTGGAATTTAGCTCCTTTTAATAGGTATATGTAATTATGTATTTATATGTAAACTCAAAGAAACAAGTTCACATTGGAAATTCGATCATTTTATTAGGTATATGTAATTATGTATTTATATATAAACCCAAAGAAACAAGTTCACATTAGAAATTAAATCCTTTTAATAGGTATATGTAATTATGTATTAATATATAAACCAAAAGAAACAAGTTCACATTGGAAATTAGATCCTTTTAATAGGTATATGTAATTATGTATTTATATATTAACGCAAAGAAATAAATTCATATTGGAAATTAGATTCTTTTAATAGGTATATATGTAATTATGTATTTATATGTAAACTCAAAGAAACAAATTCACATTGGAAATTAGATCCTTTTAATAGGTATATGTAATTATGTATTTATATATAAACCTAAAGGAACAAGTTCACATTGAAAATTAGATGCTTTTAATATGTATATGTAATTATGTATTTATATATAAACCCAAAGAAACAAGTTCACCTTTGAAATTAGATCTTTTAATAGGTATATGTAATTATGTATTTATATATAAACCCAAAGAAACATTCATATTGGAAATTAGATCTATTAGACAATTTAATAAATTTTGTGCACACATTAAAAATATTATATTATATTAAAAATTCTCCAATTATTGTGATGTTCACCTTGGTTTCATTAATAAATACATTCTTCATGCCTTCTCCAATTATCACATAGTACCGCATTCTTCACCGAAGTATAGTTCCCATTCTGATCGACAACAACAGTAACATTTGCAACAACCATTGCATTTGTAATCTTTATAATGAAAATGTCATACATAATTAAAGAGAAAATGAGAGAGTAGAAAAAAAAATGAATTTGAAGCTTTTGAGTGAGCCATAAAAATGAGATGAAAGTAGAATATGAGCCCAAGTATTATGCATACTTTCACCATTTATCCCCTATATATAATAATTAGATTATGTGACTTTTAAATTTGGATTTGTGCATAATGTACATTTTTTATGTTCACATTTTAAATTTGAAGTAGTACACCAATACAAGGATTCCAAATATAAACATTCTTGAATTAATTATTAACTTCACATAGTAATACATACCTATAAACATGTATATGTATTTTAAAAAGTAAAATAAAACACAAGAGTATATACATAATTCAAATCAAGCATAATGCTTATACTATGCACATGTTTATGTTGATTAAAGGAATGATTTCTTTTTGCATTTTTTACACTATTGAGTTCACATTCAATATTTAGGTTGTACCTTCAAACAAAATAAGTCATGTTCATACTTCATATTTGGGATTGTAATTAATAAATCAAGAACAATATACTTACTATGCCTAATTTATTTATAAACATATATATTTAGATTAATTTATTAAAATAAAAAGTGAATATATTAAATAACTCAATATTAAAATAATGAGTATAATTGTTATAAAAAGAGAGTAATTTATTAGTATTAATATATAGTGTGTGAAGAAATAATAGATGATGAAATAGAAATTATGAAGTCAATTTTGATCATTGTAGTTGTTATATTTTATTAAGACAAATTAAAATTAAAATACCACACTGAAAATTAATTAGACGGTGCTTACAATTTCTAATCAATTGTACACAAGTTTAAGTTGCAATTTATTAACATCTTTATTTATTATCCAATATGTATTACATAATTCTACATATGACCCCACCTAGTTATTCTCTTTAAGTTATTGCTATGTATATCTCCTGCACAATTTATTATTTAAACTTTAATTTCTAGCCTTATTGTCTATGCCCCAACATCACATTTTCATTCCACTATCATGCAATTGAACCATTAGTTTTTAACCCAATAACTTTTTTGAGTTGCACTACAAAAAATTCTAGTATTTACTAGTGCAAATTAGCTGGCAAAAACTAAAATAATCATTTGCCAATTTTGCTGCTATTCTAGTGAATATTTTTAGCTATTTACTAGGTTAATCCATTAAAATCAATATTGTAGCAATAAAATAGATACTTTATGTGTTATCTCAATTGGCATTTCTATTTGATAAAGTTATATCCAAACTAAGATCAATAGCAACTATTTATGTACCCATGAATTGAATCCATAACCAACCACCATAAAACTCTATACAGCTGGAATGTAACATAAATCAAATTCAAAAATACTTTACAAACAGATGATATTTAACTACCCTAATACATAAATGAAAAATCTTCAAGGTGCTTGGAGATTTGATAAATGACTTTGTAATGTTGCGTCACTTTAGCTGTACGAATGAAACACAGTGCAACACTTTTCTTATATATAAAAGATGCATACTAACTAATTTAATTAGGGAAGTGGAAACAATGAAAAATTATTGTAAGTATTTCTCAAGGCAGAAACAAAGCTTGCACACCCGAGCATTGGATTTAAAAGTGAGATTTTTCAGATATACTACTTAACTTTTAATTTTTGCATTCAGCCACCATCAATCATTATTCTCTCCCAAAGCAACAATTGTAAAACATAGCCATTGTTGAGAGAGCAATATAAAAGGACAAACTAAAAAGTAATTTCAATCAAAGACAAGTTTCACTTTAAGTGATCAATGCCGGGTTACAAAAACTTTTAGTGAGTTGTTGGAATTTCAATGGTTTACGTGACCTGAATAAATCTCATTAATTTTTTTAATGAATTTGGCTAGTAAAATATGTCAAAAGCATCATTTAAAATATTTTATTCAAAACAAACCATACATAAAATACTTTTTAATCAATTTGTTTGGAAGGGTTAAAAGTTGTGAAAATGAAACATGTTCTAGGGCTGCTAATGCGCAAGCCTCATGAAGAATCTCTTTTGGAATCTAAGGGGTCTTGCCAACATCCAAACTAAGTTGGCTCACAAAAGGTTATGCCTCTCTCATATTCATGATTTTCTTTTCATAGATCAACCTTGGACAACAATTGATAAAATTTCTCCTAATTATTGATAATCGTTAAACATGAAAGTTGTTGCTATTAATGATATGAATAATGTAGTTCCTAACCTCTGGAATTTTGCTCTAATAATTTATCGTTAACTCCTTTTTATTGGTTGCTCTTTTAAATCTTGGGAATGATATTGTTATTGGAATAGCTTATGTTTATGCTTCTACTAATTACTTGCAGCAATGACATCTTTGGAATGAGCTTTATCGGCTTTAAGATGCTCGTAAGCATCGTGGGGATTTTATTGGTCATTTAAATTGCATTCTTGGCACCTATAAAAATAGAGGCATTTGTTCTCTGTCTCAAATTTCTTGTGTAGACTTCCAAACTTTGATATCTTTTTCCAATCTTATCCATTTACCTAATATTAGGGCGAATTTCTTTAGAAGGAATCTAAATTTCAAAGGTTTACGTGGCCTGAAGGAATCTCATTAATTTCTTTGGCTAGTAAAATATATCAAAAGCATCATTTAAAATACTTTATTCAATAAAAAACTGTGCATAAAATACTTTTTAATCAACTTGTTTGGAAGGGTGAAATCAAAAATATTTCTCAGCATGACCTTCACACCCTAAATTTGTTGTGAAACTTAAATGAGATGAAATAATTCAATGAGAAGAAAAAAAATTAACCTTCCATGAAGACTTGAAGCAGCTTGCCATGATATTATTAGCTTAGACTGTGGGAATACATCAATATCTGTTTAATACTTATACTTGACTGAAATTGACAATGCTTCAAAATGCAAAAGATTTAGCTTTGCGAATTTTGCATAACAATCAGACAAAAAAAGTCAAAACAGAAGTTTATCTTGACTTGCCTGCATTAACCATAGATATATTTCTCACTTTGTCAATCGCATCTTCCATTGTTTGACAGTTCACCACAATTTGTTGAGAGCAGCTCTTAGATTGTCGACATTACATTAGGTTCTAATGTCATCAATTAAGTATCATGTCATGTCTGGGAAAAGAAGAAAACATCAAAAATCAAATACTGCAACAGAGTTACACAATTAGAATGGAAAATTACATAAACATACATTGTGTTGGACTAGTGCACAATTGAGAAGGCTCTGGTGCATCACAAAGCCATAAACAACACAATAACATACCAATACCTAATAAAAAGTAGCACAGATCATAAAGCTGTCGTTGAGCAAGACATTAGAAAAATTTACAATAAGAAAAACACATTTACTGCAGCATGTTTTTTAATCCAACTCTACCTTCCAATTTAAATTACATATAGAAACAAAGGAATGTAGAATTTTCTTCAAAACGACATCAAGAATCATATATTTGTGCCGGATTAGTTATTTGTTAGTAACTACGAGTTTCCATTGCACATTTCCTATCTTTTAATTTTCTTTTAAAGGTTGAATATGCTTCAAAACACAATCTACACAGTATTTAACTAAAAAAAGAGAAAATCACTGCATAGGCTATGATAGGACACCTAGGCCCATAAGTCTAGATGAGCCAATCATTGGGCCCAGTTCACACGAGATAGTTAATTGGTTCCCTAATTTCATGGGATTTCTGTTATAAGATAAAGAAAAGGGGAGATGGAGAAAACATTTAGAAAATATCAAAATAGTTTTATGGAGAGTTTACTCTCTGGTTTAGGAGCAATTTGCTCTGGTAGGAGTTTCTAGAAACTCTGGTTCATCTTTCTGTTTTATGCTTTTCACCATTGTAGAGCTTCAAGCTCACCATTTAATATACAATTTTTTTATTGTATTTCTAAGTTCTATCAAGCTAAGCCATATATATTTCAAAAGCGGACACAAGTAAAGCCTAAGAAACAAGATAACAAAATATTACCTTCATGATATTAGGACTATTCCATGACACTTGTTAGACCTAATCCTTACTAGAATTTACATGTACATGAACCACCGAGAATTTCTGACAACTGTGTACAGAATACAGATTCATTTACAAACTCCAAATTAATTAATCAGTAAACTGATTTAAATTACAATATAGTATGATGAAGGCATACAAGTATACCTAAAGTCAATGATTTCCTGTAATGTAACCGTTCATCTTCTTGTTTGCTTCTGGAGGCGGCGAGAATCGGTCCCTCTCCAACATCCACCGAAAATGAATTGGAGTTCGCAACGACGTTGTTCTGGCACAGAAGCTTCTCGGACCATCGTTAAGGGTTTATGAAAAACTAGATTAACAAGGAGTTTAGATTAAACCCAAAAAATAACAAAATTGGGACCCACACTCTTTTTATTTTAAAAAACAAAATACTCAAAATATTTATTTATATTTATAATATTTTTTAACTTCATTTTTTCATTTATTACCATTCTTAACATTTTATAATTCATATATTATTAAATCACCAATTCTAACTCATAATCATTCAATCATAATCTACATCCTATTAAATTATTAGATAGTAAATATTGAAATATTTTCAAAAAAAAAATAGTTTTTTTGTAAAACTATTTTGTCTGTCATTATATTTAATTAGTTTTACTTTGAGATGAATATTGAGTCTCATGTTATGGACTATTTTCAACACTTATTTGGTGCTTCAAATGATATTACTAACTATGTCTTAGTGGGGGTAGTCATCTTGTCTTTGGTGATAGATGACTACAACAATATGTTAATTTAAATATCTTCTATGTAGTTGATACAAAAAAAAGTGGTTTATAGTATGAATTTTGACTCTGCTACAATTTGACGCCTCTTTCTATTAAATTTTTTGGGATATTATTAATAACGATGTGTACAAGGTTGTGGTTCAATTTTTTCAATCAAGCTAGATTATTCCTAAGTAGAATGCTAATGTTGTATAAGGTATGTTATTGCATAGCTTTTTAGTTTACTCTTGGTCCTAATCCTTATTACATCAAGTGGATATGTGGGTGCATAATTTTATTTGATTTGGGGATGTCTATATTAAGAAATTATTCACGATTTTTTGGAATCATGTTTGTAAGCACATTGATGAGGATGGATTGAGGTTGTGTTCTATAAAGGCTATTAATTGAGCTGCTAATTTAAAGCTATGGTGGAAGCTTATTAACTTGGATCTTCATTGAGCCCGTGTTTTCAAAATCTCTATTATAATTTATTACTTTGTGAAGTCTAGAATATTGAATGGTCTTAAAGATTGTTTACTTATACTTCATGAAAACTCTAAGTGACAGATAATGGATGGTACTCATATTAATTTTTAAATAGATCATTGGCTTTCTCAACCGATGGTTGATATTTTGAATATTCCTATTCATTTATATTGTCATATGAACTCTAAAATGTGTTCTTTTATTGATAATGGTTCTTGGAAAATGCCCTATGACGTTCTTCAATTCCTTCTTAGTTGAATTGAAGCATACACATGTCCCTCGTACTTCTTCTCTTAATTATAGAGTTTGAGTTCATTCTAAATTTGACAAGCTCTCTTCAAGGATATATACCTATTTTCTAAACCCCAATTTAACAAAGTTGACTTTTGGAAGGAGTTGAGAAGGAATAGTTTTTCGGATAAGATTAATGTTTATTGTTTGGTTTGCTTTATTTGCTTGACTTGGTGTACAAATGACGATCTTTCCCCTTTTATTTGGGTTTAAGAGAGAGTTCTACACACTTTAAGAGCGATTTCTACACACTTCTCTCAACTACTTCCATTTAATGCTACGCCTCTATATTTGTCATTTACTTCTACACCTCTCTAGAATTTTCTTAGATCTTAGCTATCTATTAACTAATTGACCCTAACAATTAATTGGTATAATAGACCAAATTAACCTTGCAATCCAACATAAATATTTGAGAATAAGTGGAGAATATTTTCTTGCCAAATAATTTTCATGCATGCCACGATCTAGTACCACAAGTTCAAATTTTGAGCAAAAGATAATTGAAAAAAACCAAGTGCACCTAAATCCAAGTTTTGGTTTAAAATGCAAGAGAGAAAATAATAGAAAATTGATCTTTACCTCTTGCTCTATAGTGTGAATGCTTAATTCATGGAATGGAAGCAAGTTATGTTGGTTTATTTTTGAACCTTTGAATAGTGTTTTGATGGAGAAGTGTTTTAGAAAGTCCATAAATTGAAGAACCTGCAATGGTTGTGATTGAAAAAGATGAGAAGAGAAAAGACTTTAATGTTCATCATTTAATTGTGTTTGATATTGATGAATCTTTCTCCAAATGAAGGAAAGAAGCAAAGAAGGCGAAGAGGACGACAACTCTTTGGCTAGTGTACTAACTAATTCAAATAATAATAATGATAAGCAAAATTATCTTCATAGAAATTTTTATTAATTTGATTACACAACAAAGTTGTAAATACTTAGTTGAGTAAAAAGTTTAATAAATGATTGTTTGAGTAAAAAGAAATAAAGTTATACAAGTTAGAAATTATAAGAAAATCGATTAGACATTCGAATCATCTCCTTCTCACTATTTAATTATTAATGCACTAATTTAATAATCTAACTTATTTGATTACGTCAAATTAACCAACTAGATTAAGAACAATTCCTTGGCTCGAAATTCTTTTACTTAAAATGTGTAAGAACGTTAATTTCTCATGACGCATATTAATATTTTATATCTCTATAACAATATTCAAATATTTGATAACTGCATAAATAATATATAAAAACCAAAATTATATAAACTCAAGTAAGTTCATATATTCTCTAATCAAAAAGTAAATTAATTACTTATAATTTTCAATAAAAGATAGAATAAAATAAAAGAATTACAAATAAATGTTGCACAATGAATGTTTTATGTTGCATATGGCTGTTCTCTTGCATCGAAAAACCACTGATAAAATATATATATATATATATATATATATATATATTTAATTAGAGTTCTGAAAATGGGTACTAATGCATTATACTAACAGGGGCACAATGCACTTCTTGTTCAGTGACCTTTATTGTCTCATAGACACGTTGTCCTAGCAAATGCAATCTGGCGCAACGCCCTGGCATAATCCTGCTATACTCCATACTTCAAAAAATACTCTAAAAACCATTTTACGTCTCCAGTAACTCTCTTTAATTTCTCGAATGTAAATTGTAACATCTCAAAATATATAATAAACAATTTTGATTAATTAAATACAATTTTAAAGAATTTGATTTTAAAATGCTTTTTAAAATATATATTGATAACAATTTTGTAATTAATTTTCCTTATATGTATTCATTGGAGTGTGATAATTTTATAGATATAGTTACTTACTTTAATTAATTTTTTGTGTGTAAAAAATTGATAGTATTGCGTTTAATGTTTTTTATATCTGTATTTTTATGATATGTCTATTTTATAAATATTTAATTAATTTAGTGACTAATATACAATACTGATGTTATATTTATTTATTTTGTCATTTTTATTATTCTCAAAATGTAATAACATTTTAATTTGATATTTTGAAAGATATTATTTTAGTGACAAATAAATAAATTAAATTAAATATGTAATTAAAATAAATAAATTAAAATAAATATGGGGTTCAATGAATTGGGTTAATAATAACCAAATTAGTTTAAAATTAAAATAAATAAAACAGAAGTCAAATATAACCTAATATAATAAGAGAGAAAGAAAAATTGTAGCGCTACGGTAAAAAAATAATTGGGAGCAGCCCCACATATTTTTTATTATCTCAATTTCTCTCTAAAATACACGACTTCTCCATTTATAGAATTCATTATTTTGCACCGCACTTCTTAACCGTAAGTTCGATTTGAGTGGATTCATTATCCATTGATTATTTTATGATTTATAGTAAGTTTACTTGACTCAATTTTGAAATTGACTCTTTTAGAGTGTGTTCTTGTAATTTACTTTTTTCATTTACCTATAAACTGTCAAGGTAGATCGATTGAAAGACAATGAGTTAAAGAAAAATGCTTTTTTTCTTGCTGGCTCATATTTGTGCGAAAATCGTCGAAATAAGGTAATGGGTGAGAAAACGTTTGAATTGTTGAATATCATATATTGTGAGATTAACAGGAAAACCATATTTCTCAACGATTCATTCGTGGCTCGCTAGGTACGACAATAGTTTTTTAATGGATAAATTAATTAATGTGCAAATATAAAAAATGTGAGACTAAAATGTGGAATAGAAACATTTATAAGATGTTGATTGATTTGATTTCGTTAAATGTGTGACATTTTATATTATTGTGATATTGAGTGTCAAATGAATTTTGTGCATATTTTGATTAGACGAGTATATGTGAGGTGGTAGTGAAAAATGGATGATAATGTATGATTGATGATATTGATGTTGTAAATTTATGATAATTTTATGTGACGATGATGATGATGTATGATTGATGATAGTGATGTTATAAATTTTTTATACGAATTTTGAAGTAACCCTACAGTTGATGAAATAGTGATGGTTCTAACTTGTGCTACAGACAATGCTCTTAATGGGGTAGTCTACGCCAACGCGGGGAGAGAATAGACATTGAGAGTTTTGAGGTGGAGATTATTTTGTCATCATATAGGTATGAGCTTAGTGATTTCAAGGAAGTACAACTGAATGAGCCTGATCGTGACGATATATTATTCAGCCTTAAGGCAAGATTGTTAGACGTTTGAGGTACTTGGGTGCAAAATTCCTAGGTGATTTGGAGGTAGCACTTCAAATTTCGGGAGCTACCATACAACACACATTTACCTCGATTGTCGCATGTATATGCCTTGGGTTGAGTTTAGGGGATCTATGAAGACAATGTCTATGTTGGGAACTTGCGTGGTGGTATAATATCAAGTCTCCTAACCAAGTACTTCAGAGTTAGAATGGTACCACATTGTGAAGTAGAGTTTAAGCTCATGCATAGTATTGCATCTTCTTGTGATTGTTTTGTTGTGATTAATATGTATCGTATGTGATCATAATTTATCTTAAGTGATTTGATGTTATATTGAAATTTATTGATTTTTCTTGAGTGATTTTGATTTTTTAATGTGATATTTTTTTTAGTAATATTTGTGTGATGATATGGTTTTATTATGATTAAATAAGTGTTCTTCTTACTTATATTATACTATCAACATGATTTCAAAATTCATCTCCTTCATTGTTTGTGTTTGACATGCTTGACCATGCATGCGAAATTGCAGTTATTACTGGTTAATGAGTCTTGAAGTTTAAGTTTTGGACAAACCTCGCTCTGATAGGTGATATTGGGAATTGAGTGTTGTGAATTGTACTTTATTTATTTAATTAGAAATGACTTTTTAAGTGAAAATCTTATAAGCACTAGTAAGATTTTGGAATTAAATTAAGAAATTGTAGTTAAATCAAGTTCATTGACATTGCAGTGTTTTAATTGGGGAATAAAGTTTAAATTGTTCCATGTGTACTTTGAGGAGCATGATATACTAAACTAGTTACAAATATTTTTATTTCCTTGAAAACAAATTTTATTTATCCATTGCAAATTTTTGTAAAAATCAAGTATAAATTATTATATATATTATTTTGGGATTTATGGTGTTACATAAGTTCCTCAATGTGATTGACTTGTAACGTAAAAAACAAGAAGAAAATACTTCGATAATTTGTCTCAGTAGAAAGGGTTAGTAACAAAACGTCTAAAACTATTCTAGAAGATAAACAAACTATTTTCTTTATTATATTGACTCTAAAATTATATGAACTTAAATAAAACTTTAAACTAACTAAAAAAAAAATTAAAAACAAGAACTGATGAAGACTCATCAGAAGATGAAAGAGATGCAGATTGTAGAAAAAGAAGATAAGAGAGGGAGGGAGGGTGCGAGAGAGAGAGGGAGTTGTGTAGCGAAATTATTATTTTAAGTGGCTCAAAGTGAGATCATGACTCCTACAAAAAAGAGTTTGGATTACATTCAATCACAATGCATCCAATCATAAGCATTTTAGCTTTATGGAATAATTATAATTTTTAATATAATCATACAAAAATTTATCTCAAAACTTGGACTGTCGAAATTTAACGGAACAACAAAGGTAGTGTGACTGCTTGCAATCACGAGATTGTGACTACACATAATTTGAATTCATAAAAATAGGAGGCTAACGACGTGACAAATACAAGAATGGAGAGGGGAAATTTTTTTGTCCCACAATGAAGTTATTTTTTTATCCATTGAGATGCTGACCAGGGTGGAAGTGTCACCATTTTTTTAAACAAAAATTTGATTATAAAAGCATCACATTGTAAAAAAGACATCACAATTATGTTGACACCTCAAATTTCGTGACATGTCATTTACAACACCCTAATAAATATCATTAATAAGAAAGGTAGTCAAACTTAGGGAACTATGCCTAAATTTAAGAGAGATAAAAAAAATAGTTGCCTCATTAAAAGCCTTGCTCGAAAAACCATGTGGAATAAAACTAAGATGAAACACTGCACCAATAAAAAGCAACAAAAGGTGACATCAAGGCAATCCAATCAAAAATAAAATAACATCATTAAATCCATTATAAAGTGAAACGATAATGAGTCCAACCTATAATATTCCTGGTAAAAAGATCAAGAATGCAAATGGGGATAGTGTTCCACCACTGAAAATCCTGATGCAAAAGAATTAGAGAAGTAATTTTATCATCACACCAATTGCCCTCTCTATAGATGTGAGAGACAAAAAAATTCATAGTCATAGTTGATCTGCCAAGGGATAATGATAGAAAACTTATAAGTCAAAGTAACCAAATGAGAATTGGTTTAAAGCCAAATATAACTCCATGTTGTTTTAGAGACAATTTCAATAGGAATCATAGCTCCATGAAGTTCAACATGGAAAGAAAAAATTTATTCAAATTCTAAACAAAACAACCCATAGTGGCAACAATGTTATCTCTCAAGATCTCACCACAAGCAATAGGGTCAGGATATCTAAAAGTTGTTCCATCTGTATTACATTTAACCCAAGATACTCAAAGGACGATGAAACAAAACCTCAAAAATTCTAGGGCAATAAAGACATGAAATTTCAGACCAAAAAATTGAGCAAAAAAAAGTCATGAATGTTAGAAATAGGGAAAAAAAAACTTAGAAATAATTGGTGTATTTAATCTTGAGTGGTATTAAAGAAACTAAACAATATCTATTAAAAAGAAAACTAAAAAAAATCATATTAAAATTTAATTCCACAATATGAAATCCAAAAATAAGACATAGGGATAAAATTACTCTTCTTACTAATGAAGAAATCGAATAACTTAAAACATCATTATTAAAATTTGAAGAGGAGAAAAAAGAGCTACAATTAAATTTTAAAAATTCTCCCCAAAGAACAAGGCTTTATGATAAGAAAATACATGGAAGAATCTATTTATTGAAAAGGGGAATAAAATTGATATACAAGGTTGTTTAAGAGGCGTAAATGAAGAACCAAATATTCGAATAACATGCAGTTCAATAGATGTTTACTTGAAATCTCTTATTAGTCTAATATTAATCCATCCATACTCATCATTTTCGAGTTAACACCAACACAATGTTAATCCATCCATACTCATCATCTTCAAGTTAACACCAACGCATAGCTTCTGTGTCCTTGGAACCACTTCATAATTTTCATGTTGTCATGATTCGCTTCAGCTCTGCCTGACAATCCGTCATCTCGAATATCTTTTCCCCTTCGTGAATCCACTAATCATCTTTTTCTGAGTTCTCATCACCCTTGAACTTTGGAGGATGGTAACGACGAAAATCTTCTAATCCCCTTGACGCAGCAATACATATCTCTATTTCCCTCGTCTCCAGATCTCGCAGAGTCTATGCAACTGTTTGTGCAACAACAAGAACATCCATGTTATTCATAGCTTCAACCATTTGATAATCTCTATTGATGTTCCCTCTTGCAATGTCGTTTCTTCTTGGAGGTATTGTTTCCTCAAAATCAACATCAAGAAGAGTCTTAACACCACTTCAAATCATTCCAAAACTAACTTCCGACTACATCAACACATAACAACTACCTTTGATCTGACAACTCAGAAAAATTACCCCGACGCATGATCAGATAACGACTCCCAACTTACAAGTTGACCTACAATCTATAACCAAAAGCTCTAATACCACAATGTAAAACCCCGATTTTTAACTGTAAGTCATGAGCTTCCCTGATCAAGTTTTTGATTTAAGTCCCAAACATACAATACATATGAAATATTTGCTTTATCTAATGTTTTGAGTTGAGAAACATTTCAGGCAAAGATAAAGACACCATACACATGGAACAATGGCTTGCAACTCAAGGAATCAACCAAAGTTGGAAGATGCACTTGAGAAAGATGCAAAAATGTATAGTGGTATTAGGTGTCAAAGTATCAAGTTGAGTAGACAAATCACTAGGGTCTCACACTTAAGTCCTTGCCAATGAACTTTTATCATTCATTCAAGTTTTTATCAAACTCATTTTGAAGGAATCGATTAGACAATCGATTGAAAGGGTCATCAATCGATTGGCACATAGAATCTATTAAAAACAGCTGAGGTCTGTAACAGGCTCACTCGATTGTCAACTCGATTGAACAATTGATTGACAATTTGATTAACGCTATTTTTCAAGTTACAGAGAACACCCAGTTTTGACCAACTCGATTGATCACTCGAATGTCAACTCGATTGTCAACTCGATTGATTGAAGTGTCTGAGTCACTCTGATCACAACACTTGATTGATGAATCGATTGATGCTATTTTTCGAGTCACAGAGAGCACCCAGTTTTGGCTAACTCGATTGCTCACTCGATTTAAACAAAATCATAGCATCAGGTCTGATTTACAAATTAAAAGAATCGATTGTCCAATCAAGTGAAGCTTATATAATTCAAGTTTCAAGAAACACAAGACATACGACACTCAATGCTGCAATCGATTGATCCTTGATAAAATCGATTAGGCAATGGACTGTCCTGGTGTTTTCCTTGAATATATATAAGATGTTTCAATCATTTTTAAAAAGCACTTGACACATAAATTTTTCACAAAACTTTTCATATTTTTTAGAACCGTTTGTTACCATTTGTAGATCTCTGAAAAACACTTTGAAAGAAAAGTTTTCTCAACACACAAAGATATCTATTGGCAAATCAATTCTTTGTGTGATGCTAGAGTGATTGAATACACTTCTTGATACTTCTCATATTTCTTTGTAAAAGACAATTCTTTGTAATTGAAGTTGTAGAAAATCCAGTTTGGAAACTGGTGGCCATCCTTGTTGATGTGATATCATCAAGAGGAAGTCTTACTGTGATCTTGTGTGAGTTTGGGGATAAACTCCAAGGATCAAGTGGTGAAGAAATAGGAGTGAAGGGAGTTAGATTGATAGGTCATGTAGAAGACTGGAAAATCTGTAAAAGCACTCGAATTCATTCTATAGTAAAAGGCTGAAATCACATTGTGATTTCGGGACTGGATGTAGGGTGTTGGATCAACGGCTGAACCAGGATAAACTCAGTGCAATCTTTCTTATCCCTTCTGTTTAATTTTCAGTATTGTATACCTGCTTATTCTTGTATGCTTCTTGATAATTTTGTATGTGATTTTAAATTTCCGTTGTGCATGATCTGTATGAATATTGTATGATTAAGATAGGAATTAAAATTGAACTAGTTGGATTTGATTTTAATTCTCTTGTTATTAATCAAAAGAAGTCATCGTTTTCCAACATTAACACCATGAGTGTATTATTTTTTTAAGAAAACAAAGAAATAAAACAAAGAAAATACTTTTCGATGAAATATTTAAGTTGTAACATAACGACAAAAGCCAACAATATTTACAAGCAGCGGAAATAGCTTTTGAAATACAAACCCAAATTATTTACACGACAAAATAAATCGGGGCTATGAGACCTATCAGACATCGCTCATACCCCTGGGTATTCTCGGTAGACATATGTACAAATACTGCTCCAAGAAATACTAATCCCCCCATGGTCACGTCAAAATAGTGGAACATGGACCCACGAAGACAGAAGTCATCTGACCATATAAGTATAGTTACAATCATCCCAAAATGAAATAAGTACAACCACCAAAAGAAAGATATCAACTCCCTATACAACAAAACTAATCTGATCATACTCTATCAACTACAATAATATGGGTGACCTCCACACACTCCACAAGTCCCATCTGACGCAACATCCATCTTCGAGGTAGCCTCCTCCTCATCAACATCTATAGACGGGTCCCTCTCTTCAGAAGTCAGATCCACCCACGGGATAGGTGGCTTCGGCAGTGCCAGAACCTCAAAACAGTCTGCTACTTTAGTGACAGTCGGTAAGGAATCATTCACTAGAAGATGAAGCTCTGACTCGTCCTGCCTAGATGGCCCTACAATCTCTCGCTTCACGGGCATCGGCCCCTTATCCTTTCTGCCAATCCCTGGTCCAATCACTGTATCCTCAGCTCCCATGGTGGCCTTTGCCTTCACTCTAACTGAGGAATCCTTCGCATCTTCCCAACCTCCACTCATCCCAATCACTAATCCAGAAGGTACCAGATAATCGATCTTCTCGCGAGTGAGTTCTACAAGAAATACTACCTAACTTTCCTACTAGTCCTCACTACCCTCCCCATAGAAGTTGCCCTACTTGAGATAGGGTCATATACCCAAGTAGTCGGTGAGTCTCGATCAGGGAAGTCTAACGACGTCTACGTCGTCAAGGTAACAGTCGATGGAATGAACTCGATTATCATCTGAGGGCAAAGCCCAAATTTCCACAATAATTGTAAAGGGTCACCAACCGAAATTAACAAAAATCATTTAGCATTTAAATTTTAAATGCACAAAATAACCTTTCATCTTAGCATACTCCTCGAAAGGGTTTTCATATGTCCAAAAATGCATAAACAATATTTGAAAAAGGAAGTTTTAACAAACTACACTGTCGTAACCGAATACAATTGAGAAAATGCAGATTTTCAGTTCTAAAATGGCTCTGAATCAATTAACACTTCAAACATTAACATTATCAATTATGAACACATAATTCACACCAAAGTAATCAACCCAACTTTACACCTCTAAGCAATTATGACAAATCACAACAACAACCCAGTATGTATACACAATCATCATAGTATAACAAACATGACTTGTGTGCCAAACACTCTAATGCAATGCGTATATGCCAAAATGCATGATTCCGGAATTCCAAACCAAAACCCTCCTCGAAGGCATAAATCATAATTATACCTTCTATCACATACCAGTACTAATTACCGAGGTGCAATCTCTCACGGATCAGCATGATTTACTAACGTGCAGTCGCTCACAGACCAGCACGACATACAAGAGTGCAGTCGCTTACAGACCAACACGATTTTCTAGAGTTCAATCGCTCACATATCAACATATTTTAGAGTGCAATCTCTCACAGATCAGCACGACATACAAGAGTGCAGTCGCTCACAGACCAACACGATTTTCTAGAGTGCAATCGCTCATAGATCAACACATTCTAGAGTGCAATCTCTCACAGATCAGCACGACGCGACAATCCCTTCAAGTATAAGATGAACCAACAATTCACATGGCATCATCCGACGGTCCATCACGGTCACCACTATCACCATGGCCTCATCGCGGTCACCATGTACTATGAAATGCATGAGCATACTGTTACTCTTTTCACCATAATCATCAAGTAAATGCAATTATTAAAAGATTCCCCTTTTTTTAATACTCATTTAACACTAATGAATTTTCAAAATTCACCACAGAGCATACTTAAACACATTAAATTCAAGCTCCATAATTTCACACCAAATTTACTCATAAATCGTCCATTTTCGAAACTCCACATTTTCACACATAACCCACCAAATTCATTTTCCATAAACCCACATAAATCACTTCTCCAAAAATTTATAATAATCGTTATGAACACATAAATCACACCAACCGTAAATCACCATAACCCACACCTCAAACATTCATAATATCAATTCTGAACACATTATAAAATTATTTTTAGTTCTCCCCAAATTCAACATAAATTACCCATATTAATCTCCAAAATTTTCAAACATTAATCACCAAATTTAATCTCCAAAATTTTCAACCGTAAATCACTATATTCAATCTCCAAAATTTTCAACCATAAATCACCACAACAACATTAATATATCAGAGTTCTCCCCACCGCTAACTCGGTGCCAACGGTCTCGATTCCTCTTCGAGACTCAAGGAGCTAACTACATAAACATAAATATTTATAACAATTTGTTCACAATAAAATTAATCCAAACACAACAAAATTCCCAAAATTAAATATTTCTCACACACAAAACTTTTAAAACCAAATAATCTATATTATTTAGTTAAAACTAAATAAAACAAATATTGTCCAAATTTCACATACACACAGTCGACTATAAAGCACCAAATTTTTTGAGTTATTAAAATACTCTAATCTTTTTTTCTTTTTAAACTCAGTTCAATAGTAATTAAGATAGTAATATTTTAAACTTTAACCCTTTTTAATTTCAATCTATCTTTTTACTCAAACTTTTTAACTTAGTTAAAATTTGAATTTTTTTTCACAACTTTAACAACTCTAAATATTTTGTAAAATTTCAGCTTCAATTCAAACTCATTTATTTGAAAACAAGTCATTACGCAACTCAAACACATCAAATTTAATTAATTCAATATCCACAAAATATAAACTTAAATTACATCTAAAAAATTCATAATATTAATTATAAACATACAATTTGCACCCAATATTAATCACTACAAAACACACCTCAAAACAAATTAAATTCATTTTCCATAATTTTACATCTCAAATACATCAAATTTCTAAAAATATAGGGAAAAGTTTTTAGAAACAATTGGTGTATTTAAACTTGAGTGGTATTAAAGAAACTATACGATATCTATTAAAAAGAAAAACTAAAAAAAATCATATTAAAATTTAATTCCACGGTATGAAATCCAAAAATAAGACACGATTCTTAATTGAAATTTAAATCAAAATTTAACTTGTCCTTTGCATGGATTTGACACTAACATTTACGATTTTTCATAATGAAGAACCCAACTATTATATTTAATAGAGAATTATTAAAAATAATCAAGTAAAGGCTAATCAAATTGAACACAATCTTTTTTTTACAAGTATTTGGCAGTTTTGAAACACTGCTCTAGCGTACCCAAATATGAAGTCTATAGTTCCACTAATTTTCCATTCTCTATAAAATTGACGATTCTTATTGCCTAGTAAACTGTCTTGATAACCGAAGATTCCACATCTATAGAAGACAGATAAGTCAGAGTCTGAACATAGAGCCACTGCTTGCATATTTTTCTGTCCAACAGTGTTCCTGAAAGAGATGTCTTGTACTATGAACCCTGCACCTCTAACATCTTCATACATAACACTAAAAATTTGTGAGAATTGTGCAAGAGGTTTCATCATTATTTAAAAAAAATACAAGATTTTAAAATTTGAAGGTCTATTTACATAATACCAATTAAAATATGTTAAATAACATAATATAACATTCCTAGTTAAATCTTCCTTTAAGCATTGATATATTGTAGATTTTTTTTCCTATAACACATAATAAAAGTATAAGAAACACTTTGATTTTGTAATATAGTCTGGAAAAAAAAATTAATATTGTCCTTAATCTTAGTACCCTTGTGTTAGCTTTAAAGTATAAACAAAAAAGTAGAAGTTATTTCGATATAATGACACAATATTTTTCTATCTAATTTCTTTTTTAAAATAATAAAAATATTTTTGCTCAAAAATGATACATTTTTTTATTAGAACTGAAAATATATTTACTTAACATGCAAAATAAAGTCGGCAAAATAAAATGGAAATAGAATATGTAGTGATTGTGGGAATAGTGTGTTTACCAAAGATAGTAGTGTCGTATGATTTTAAGTTATTTTGAATGTAACTCAAATTACCAGAGATGATAGTACCATTCATGCCTTCTCCAATTATTGTGATGTTCACCTTGGTTTCATTAATAAATATATTCTCCATGTAGACACCCTTCTTTACAAATATCACATAGCATTTGAAGCTTTTGAGTGAGCCGTAGAAATGTGATGAAAGTAAAGACTAGTGAGTAGAATATAAGCCCAAGTAATATGCATTCTTTCACCATATATATAATAATTAGATTATGTGACTTTTAAATTTGAATTTGTGCATAATTTATATTTTTTATGTTTAAATTTTAAATTTGGTGTAGCACACCAATACAAGGCTTCCAAAGATAAACATTCTTGAATTAATTTTTAACTTCACATAGTAACGCGTACCTATAAACAAGTATATGTATTTTTAAAAAATAAAACACTTATCTTTTTTCGAAAAAAGATAAGACTTTTGACAAGATCCAGAGATCCTATCATAACTTCGTATTGGAAAAACTCCAAGAGTATATATAATTCAAATCAAGCATGATGCTTAAACTATTTACATGTTTATGTTGATTAAAGGAATGATTCCTTTTTATATTTTTTACACTATTGAATTCACATACAATTTTTTAGGTTGCACCTTAAAACATAATAAGTCATGTTCACACTTAATATTTGGGATTGTAATTATATATAAACCCAAAGAAACAAGTTCACATTGAAAATTAGATCCTTTTAATAGGTATATGTAATTATGTATTTATATATAAACGCAAAGAAACAAGTTCACATTGGAAATTAGATCCTTTTAATAGGTATATGTAATTATTTTTTATATATATAAACTCAAAGAAACAAGTTCACATTGGAAATTAAATCCTTTTAATAGGTATATGTAATTATGTATTTATATATAAACCTAAAGAAAAGAGTTCACATTGGAAATTAGATCCTTTTAATAGGTATATGTAATTATGTATTTATACATAAACGCAAAGAAACAAATTCATATTGAAAATTTGATCCATTTAATAGGTATATGTAATTATGTTTTTATATGTAAACCCAAAGAAACAAGTTCACATTGGAAATTAGATCCTTTTAATAGGTATATGTAATTATGTATTTATATATAAACCTAAAGAAACAAGTTCACATTGAAAATTAGATGCTTTTAATATGTATATGTAATTATGTATTTATATATAAACCCAAAGAAACAAGTTCACGTTGGAAATTAGATCCTTTTAATAGGTATATGTAATTATGTATTTATATATAAACCCAAAGAAACATTCACATTGGAAATTAGATCTATTAGACAATTTAATAAATTTTGTGCACACATTAAAAATATTATATTATATTAAAATAAAATTCTCCAATTATTGTGATGTTCACCTTGGTTTCATTAATAAATACATTCTTCATGCCTTCTCCAATTATCACATAGTACCGCTTTCTTCACCGAAGTATAGTTCCCACTCCCATCGACAACAACAGTAATATTTGCAACAACCATTGCATTTGTAATCTTTGTAATGAAAATGTCATACATAACTAAAGAGAAAATGAGAGAGTAGAAAAAAAAAATGAATTTGAAGCTTTTGAGTGAGCCATAAAAATGAGATGAAAGTAGAATATGAGCCCAAGTATTATTTGACTTTTAAATTTGGGTTTGTGAATAATTTACATTTTTTATGTTCACATTTTAAATTTGAAGTAGTACACCAATACAAGGGTTCCAAATATAAACATTCTTGAATTAATTTTTAACTTCACATAGTAATACATACCTATAAACATGTGTATGTATTTTAAAAAAATAAAACACAAGAGTATATACATAATTCAAATCAAGCATAATGCTTATACTATCCACATGTTTATGTTGATTAAAGGAATGATTCCTTTTTGCATTTTTTATACTATTGAGTTCACATTCAATATTTAGGTTGTACCTTCAAACAAAATAAGTCATGTTCATATTTCATATTTGGGATTGTAATTAATAAATCAAGATAAATATACTTACTATGCCTAATTTATTTATACACATATATATTTCGATTAATTTATTAAAATAAAAAGTTAATATATTAAATAACTCAATATTAAAATAATGAGTATAATTGTTATAAAAAGAGAGTAATTATTTAATATTAATATATAGTGTGTGAAGAAATATTAGATGATGAAATAGAAATTATGAAGTTAATTTTGATCATTGTAGTTGTTATATTTTATTAATACAAATTAAAATTAAAATACCACACTGAAAATTAATTAGACGGTGCTTACAATTTCTAATCAACTGTACACAAGTTTAAGTTGCAATTTATTAACATCTTTATTTATTATCCAATATGTATTACATAATTCTACATATGACCCCACCTACTTATTCTCTTTAAGTTATTGCTATGTATATCTCCTGCACAATTTATTATTTAAACTTTAATTCCTAGCCTTATTGTCCATGCCCCAACATCATATTTTCATTCCATTATCATGCACTTGAACCATTAGTTTTTAACCCAATAACTTTTTTGAGTTGCACTACAAAAAATTCTAGTATTTACTAGTGCAAATTAGCTGGCAAAAATACTAAAAATAATCCTTTGCCAATTTTGCTGCTACTCTAGTGAATATTTTTAGCTATTTACTAGGTTAATCCATTAAAATCAATATTGTAGCAATAAAATAGATACTTTATGTGTTATCTCAATTGGCCTTTCTATTTGATAAAATTATATCCAAACTAAGATCAATAGCAACTATTAATGTACCTATGAATTGAATCCATAACTAACCACCATAAAACTCTATACAGCTGGAATGTAACATAAATCAAATTCAAAAATACTTTACAAACAGATGATAATTAACTACCCTAATACATAAATAAAAAATCTTCAAGGTGCTTGGAGATTTGATAAATGACTTTGTAATGTTGCTTCACTTTAGTTGTACGAAAGAAAACAGTGCAACACTTTTCTTATATATAAAAGATGCATACTAACTAATTTAATTAGGGAAGTGGAAACAATGAAAAATTATTGTAAGTATTTCTCAAGGTAGAAACAAAGCTTGCACACCCGAGCATTGGATTTAAAAGTGAAATTTTTCAGATATACCACTTAACTTTTGCATTCAGCTGCCATTAATCATTATTCTCTCCCAAAGCAACAACTGCAGAACATAGCCATGGTTGAGAGAGCAATATAAAAGGACAAACTAAAAAGTAATTTCAATCAAAGACAAGTTGCACTTTAAGTGATCAATGACGGGTTACCAAAACTTTTAGTGATTTATTGGAATTTCAATGGTTTACGTGACCTAAAGAAATCTCATTAATTTGTTAATGAATTTGGGTAGTAAAATATGTCAAAAGCATCATTTAAAATATTTTAATAAAAAAAACCATGCACAAAATACTTTTTAATCAATTTGTTTGGAAGGGTTAAATAAAAAATATTTCTCAACATGACCATGACACCCTAGATTTGTTGTGAAACTTGAATGAGATGAAATAGTTCAGTGAGAAAAAAAAATTAACCTTCCATGAAGACTTGAAGCAGCTTGCCATGATATATTATTAGCTTAGACCGTGGGAATACAACAATATCTGCTTAATGCTTATACTTGATTGAAATTGACATTCAAAATGCAAAAGATTTAGCTTTGCGAATTTTGCATAACAATGAGAGAAAAAAAGTCAAAACAGAAGTTTATCTTGACTTGCCTGCATGAACCATAAATACCCAACCATATATATATATATATATATATATATATATATATATATTTCTCACTTTGTCAATCACATCTTCCATTGCTTGACAGTTCACCACAATTTGTTGAGAGCAACTCTTAGATTGTCAACATTATATTAGATTCAAATGTCATCAATTAAGTATCATGTCATGTCTGGGAAAAGAAGAAAACATCAAAAATCAAAAAATGCAACAGAGTTACACAATTAGAATGGAAAAATACACAAACATATAGTGTTGGACTTGTGCACAATTGAGAAGGCTCTGGTGCATCACAAAGCCATAAACTACACAATAACATACAAATACCTAATAAAAAGTAGCACAGATCATAAAGCTGCCGTTGAGCAAGACATTAGAAAAATTTACAATAAGAAAAACACATTTATTGTAGCATGTTTTTACATAAAGTGCATTTTCTAGTCCAGTGATACTCGTGAAGAAGAAACACGGGTCATGGCGGATGTGTGTAGATTACCGTGCTCTTAACAAGGTAACTATTCCTGATAAGTTCCCTATTCTGGTGATTGATGAACTATTAGATGAATTATACGGTGCTCATTATTTCTCAAAGTTAGACCTCAAATCGAGATACCATCAAGTGCGAGTTAAGACTAAAGATGTGCACAAAACTGCATTCGGCACTCATGAAGGCCATTATGAATATCTCGTAATGTCATTCAGATTGATGAATGCACCCTCGACATTTTAAGCCCTAATGAATGACATTTTTAAGAATCTTCTAAGAAAATATGTGCTGGTATTTTTTGATGACATATTAGTGTATAGCCCAAGTTTGGAAGACCATCTCCATCATGTATCCACTATACTGAACATTCTACAGCAGCAAGCTCTGGTGGCTAATAGGAAGAAATACAGCTTTGCGGAGCCTAGTGTTGAATATTTGGGTCATATCATCCCTAGAGAAGGGGTAGCGATGGACCCCGTTAAGGTCTTAAATGTTTTACACTGGCCCACTCCGAAGAATGTGAAAGGAGTGCAAGGTTTTTTTTGGCTTACGGGCTACTACCATAAATTCATCAAAGACTATGGCAAAATGGCGAGGCCATTAACTGAGCTGACGAAGAGTGACAATTTCAAGTGAGGAGAGGGTGTTGAGCAAGCCTTTTAACTATTAAAGCAAAAGGTAACGTCTACCCCTGTTTTAGCACTTCCAAACTTTCAGAAAGAATTCTTTATTGAGAGTGATGCTTTTGGGAATGGGCTGGGTACTATCTTTATTCAAGATGGGAGGCCAATTGCTTATTTTAGCAAAGCCTTAGGGGAGGGCAATCTGACCAAATCAGCATATGAAAAAGAGCTTATGGCAGTGGCTCTTGCTATCCATCATTGGCGTCCCTACCTCGTAGGGCGAAAATTTACGGTGTGTGTCGATCAAAAAAGTCTAAAATAGTTGTTGTCACAGAGGATCTGCAACATGAATCAGCAAAACTGGGCAACAAAGCTTCTTGAGTATCATTTCGATATCATTTACAAGCCCGAACTTGAGAATAAAGGTGCAGATGCATTGTCCCATATGCATGATAGTGGGGAAATGACTTCCTTGATACATGTCCCGGAGTGGCTAGGTAGGGCTGAAGTGATTGAAGAGGTCCACAAAGATGTTGCTCTACAGAAAGTCATTTATGCACTCAAGGAGAATAAACCAGTTCAGTTTGGGTTTTCTTATGTGCGAGGAGTGTTGTTGTATGAGGGGAGGCTGGTGGTTTCTGCACAGTCTCCATGGATACTGATTATCTTGAAAGAGTTTCATTCTACCCTATAAGGGGGGGCCATTCTGGTTTCCATCGCACGTTAGACGAGTAGCGTTGAGTGTGTATTTGATTGGCATGAAGAAGACTATCCAGCAATATGTGCAAGAATGTGATACTTGTCAACGTCAAAATTATGCCGTTGCTGCCCCTGGGGGTCTGTTACAGCTGTTGCCAATTGCGTAACAAATTTGGGAAGATATATCGATGGACTTTATCACCGGTCTTCCTAAATCCAAGGGGTTTGACGTGATTTTCGTGGTGGTCGATCGGCTGTCCAAATACAGCCACTTCATTCCTCTCAAGCATCCTTTTAATGCTCGTGTGTTGGCCGAGGTGTTTACAAAGGAGATAGTGCGACTGCATGGCATTCGCTCTTCCATTGTGAGTGACCGCGACCCTATCTTTGTAAGCAACTTCTGGTGTGAACTATTTAAATTACAGGGGACCTTGTTAAAAATGAGCACCGCTTACCACCCACAGACGAATGGACAAACAAAGGTCATTAATCGTTTCTTGGAGACATATCTTCACTGTTTTATAGCTGATCAGCTCGGACGTGGTTAATGTGGCTGCCTTGGGCTGAGTACTGGTACAATACGACGTACCACATCTCTACGGATTCGACTCCTTTTGAATTGGTTTTTGGGAGGCCATCATCAGCCCTCATGCGGTTCCTTCGAGGGGATACCAAGGTAGAAGCTGTAACAAGGGAACTTGTTGATCATGACGAGGCTTTGAGACAATTGAAGTACCATCTCGATCGAGCTTGTGGACGCATGAAGGACCAAGCTAACAGAAAAAGAAGAGATGTGAGTTTTAAAATTGGTGAATGGGTTTTTCTCAAATTAAGGCCACATGTGCAGAATTCTGTTGAAGCACGCATCAATTTGAAACTTGCTCCAAGATACTATGGGACTTTTGAAATAACACCACGGGTTGGTGCCATTGCGTATCATCTCCAGTTACCTGCTACAGCACGCATTCATCTGGTGTTCCATGTTTCATTGCTTAAGAAGGCAATTGGCAATTATCGGGTTGAGAACGAGGTACCCTCGGGCCTTGGCGGTGATCTTGCTGCACCATGGGAACCAACAGTAGTACTTGTCACTCGCACTATCACTAAGGAGGGGTCAGACATCAAACAATTGCTCGTTCATTGGAACAACAAGCATGTTGAAGAAGCCACTTGGGAGGAAGAGTTTGTAATGCTAACACAATTCCCAGCCCTCAGACTTGAGAACAAGTCTGTGACTCAAGGGGGGAGTATAGATGGGGACAAAGAAGGAGTTGATGACATGTCTAGTGGGACACATAGTGCACCTAAGGCATGGAGAGTGTATGTTAGAAAATCCAAGAAAGATGAGTTGGCCCCTTCACATATATAGGGGAGAGAGGTTGGCAAGGAGAGGTTAACAAATTATGTTAATTGTTAGTGGAGAGAAGATTAGTAATTAATATATAGTGTTAATTTTATACTTATTGATTTTATAATTTTGAATATGCTCTAATAATTATAGTATTTTAATGGGAGTATTTAGAAAAAATAAGTATCATTATGGTGATTATTTTGAATATGAGAGTTTTGGTTATTAATATATTTTAAAAAATTAATTACTTTATTTTTGAAATATTCGTTTGGAAATATTAGTAATATTTAGTAATTAAATTATGTTAAAAAAAACTATTAAAACATTAGTTTTAAAAATTATTTGTATTATTTAAAATTAAATAAAGGGATAAATGGGTTTGACCCATGTGTGAACCCTAATTGTTAATAAAATAAAACAAACAAAAAAAAAAGGAAGGGAGTTGGATGGGCAGACGCAAAACCAAAGAGGAACACAAGAACAATCTATCATTTGACACAGGTGATCGATAACTGTTCTAGAAAAATTTCTTCGATTTCGTCTAAATTTTAGTTTATAGTTTCACAAATTTAGTTAGTCAATTAAACATGTTTTCCTAGATTTTTAACCATCCTAAATTCTCTCAAAAATATCCGACTTCTCCATTTGTGGAATTCCTTATTTTGCACCGTTCTTCTTCATCGTAAGTCCGATTTGAATGAAACCAACACAAAACCAATCGACATGGTTATCTATTTTTTTGTAAGTTTCCTTGACACAATTTCAAAATTAGTTTGAGAGTGTCTTCTAATAATATATTTTTAACGTTTACCCATAAATTGTTGAGTTAGATCAATTGAAGGACAAAGAGTCAATGAACAAAGGTTGTTTGCTCATGGAATCGTATTCTTTTCTGAAAGCGTCGAAATAAGGTATGAGGTGAGAGAATATTTTAATTAATGAGTACAATATATTGTGAGATGAACGGGAAAACCGTATTTCCCAACGATTCATTCGGGGCTTGCTACATACGATAGTAGCCCTTGAGAGATAAATTAATTAATGTACAAATATGGAAATGGTGAAAATAAAATGTGGAATAGAAATATTTATAAGTTGTTGATTGATTTAATTTCGTTAACTATGTGCTATTTGATATTGTTGTGATATTGATGTCAAATGAATTTTATGTATATGTTTGATTCGACATGTTTATGCGATGTGATATTAAAGGATGGATTCATTTTCATAAGTGTATGTGATTATGATGATGTATAATTAATAACGATGATGTTACAGATTTGTGACAAGTTAATGTGATGATGTATGATTGATGATAGTGATGCTATAAAATTGTGACGATTTTATGTGATGAGATATGATTATTGATAGTGATATTGTGAATTGGTGATGAGAATATTGAAGTATCCCCATAGTTGGTGAAATAATTGGGATTCCAATTTGTGTTTGAGAGGTCGCTATTAATGGAGTATCTTAGGCCAACGAGAGGAGAAAATAAATATGGAGAAATTGTAAACTGAAGATTATTTGGTCATCATATAGGGAGGGTCTGACAAGCCTATTGATTCTGGGGAAGTAGAATTGAATGAACCTGATCTTGGCGGTTCGCTGTCAAGCCTTAAGGCAAGATTGTTAGACCTTGGAGGTATTCGAGTGGGGAATTTGTAACACCTCAAATTTTATAATAAACTATTTTATTAATTAAATAGGATTTTAAATAATTAATTTGATATAAAAATTATATTAATACGTATTGATAAATTTTGGGATAATTTTCGTTATATGAGTGCTTTCTATGATGTGCTAGTTTTAAAAATATTAGATTAAATGAGCGACATAAATAATATTATATTTTATTATTTGATATATATTTAAATTAATAATAATAATAATAATAATAATAATAGTATTATTTTAGTGTAATATTTTAAAGAAAAAGATTTTATGTGATGTTACGAGTATATATGCGTACCAAACTAATATAATATTTTTTTTTGTGCGTTTGACTGATATTAAGTATGCACATAGATATATTTCCATTATTTATAACTATTTTCTATTTTTAGATATTTTCTTTATAAATATTTATCTTGAGATAGAATTAATATTGTGTCTGATTTTGTTTATTTTTATATACTTGATATGAAATTGTGATTTTATATATATTTATTATGATTTAGTAATTAATATAAAATATTGATAATATTTGAAAAATTGTGTTTAAAAGAATATTAGAAAAGAAATTACATAATTATTAATTTTGTTTTAGCAAAATGAAAATAAATAACACATAAACGTGTGTTTACGTTGTTATATTTTTACTATACTACTAACTATAATTATATATATATATATATTAGATCCACTAAGTATATATATATAACTACATAAGTATGAAAGCAAATTGCTACTGTCTGTGCCTAGAATGCCTTTCTCATCAGCCGCTAAACCTACTAACCCTTAGTGCCGCACAT
>JBBPBS010000249.1:367974-387786 GCA_037974835.1 Cicer judaicum
AAAAAAAAAAAAAAAAAAAAAAAAAAAAAAAAGAGGGCAAAGTACTCATTCAGAAATATAAAAAAGATTCTGAATCTAAAAACAAAAAGAAGAAAAGAAATTTGCGATATTGTGCGAAGTAGTCAACTTACTCGACAATAAGGTAAATGTATTTGATATTGTTACAAATTTTGTATTTTATTATCTCTACAAATTTCTTCTTTATTGTTTTAAAACTAGGTTGTATTCACACTAAAAAAATTTATATTAATGAAATTGACAATTTACTCATAGAAAATACATATATTATAGTGCATATTGCAAAATGTCTAAATTTGTTTTACGTTGAAAAAGCTTTAATTATTTTAATTTTAAACTGTAGGTATTATTTATTAGAAAGTAAATAAATATTATTAGTTGCACTACATCCAATACACCAATTTCCTGTTTAAAATCAAAATTGTATACACTATTTATTTAGCATCCTATGATTCTATTGTGTTTTAAAATTAAATATTTATGTGTATGTAATTGTGTTAATATATATATTAAATAAATTTTTGTTATACTATCAATAGTAAATAATTTATATTTATTTTGTTGTTTTATCATATTTTCTGGGTTATTAGAGGAAATGTTGGACGAAGACATGATACATTAAATAAAGATATCACATCCGGTGCACAAAATCCTTGTCGAGGTAAGGGGTGAGAGAGCATTTGAATTCATGAGTATAATACATTGTGAGATGAACGGGAAAACCATAATTCCCAACGATTCATCCGGGGCTCGCTATGTATGGCAGTAGCTCTTCGAGGGATAAATTAATTAATTTACAAATATTGAAATTGTGAGATTAAAATATATAATAAAAATATTTGTAGGGTGTTGATTGATTTAATTTCATTGAATGTGTGAAATTGATATTATTGTGATGTGATAACAAAAGATGAATGTGTTGTGGTAATTTTATGTGATGATGATGATGTATGATTAACAATTGTGATGTTATAAATTTGTGATGAGTTTATGTGATGATGTTTGATTGATGATAGTGATGCTATAAATTTGTGATGAGTTTATGTGATGAGATATGATTAATGATAGTGATGTTGTGTATTTGTGATGAGAATATTGAAGTAACCCAATAGTTGGTGAAATAATTATGATTTCAATTTGTGTTTGATGTGACACCCTAAATCCCAAAATAATATATATAATATTCCTATAAAATTAGCAGCGGATAAATAAAAATATATTTCCAAAGAATTAAAAACTTTATATTTAATTTAGGATATCACGTTTCTCAAAAATAGAAATAAAAACACTATAATATTTATTTTATCCATTAGAATAGTGCAATCTTGATAAGCTTGATTTAAGTATAATCACTTGATTTAATTCTAAAAACTTACTAGTACTTCTAAAGTTTTCATACAAAGTTTCTATTTGAATTAAATAAGTAAAATACAAATTAAAACCCTTGTTCCCGGTATCACCTATCAGAGCGGGGTTCCTCCCAAACTTGAACTTCAAGACTCATTAACCTGTATTAACTGCGATTTCGCAAACGCAGGGCCCAACCAGTCAAACACAAACAACGAAGGAGGTGAGTTTTGAAATCATGTTAATAGTATAATATAAGTAAGAAGAACACGCAAACAATTATGATAGAACCGTATCATAATCACTTTACGATATATCAAAATATTTAATTAAATAGTATCATACTATAACATCAAAGTCACTCAAGTAAAATAATCATCTCATTATAATATGTATCAAACCATCTAATTAATATTACCTTTGAAACACATCAATCACAACAAAACAATCACAAGGAAATGCAACGTTATGCATGAGCTTAGACTCTACTTCACAATGTGGTACCATTCTAACAATGAAGTACTTGATTAGGAGGCCATGATACTATGCCACCATCCCGGTGGACGGACAATTCAAATTGGCCCTGTCCTCATAGATCCCCTCAACTCAACCCGAGACACATATACGTGACAGTCGAGGTAAACGTGTGTTGCATGGTAGCTCCCGACATTTGGAGTGCTACCTCCAAGTCACCTAGGAATTCCCCACCGGAATACCTCCAAGGTCTAACAATCTTGCCTTAAGGCTCGACAGTAGACCGCCACGATCAGGCTCATTCAGTTGTACTTCCCCATAATCACTAGGCTTCCCAGACCCTACCTATATGATGACAAAATAATCTCCACTTCACAAATTCACAATATTTATTTTCTCCCCTCGTTGGTTTATGATACTCCATTAAAACCGTCATCTCAAACACAAATTAAAATCATAATTATTTCACCAATTATGGGGTTACTTCAATATTCTCATCAAAAATTCACAACATCACTATCATTAATCATATCTCATCATATAAACTCATCACAAATTTATAGCATCACTGTCATCAATCAAACATCATCACATAAACTTCTCACAAATTTATAACATCACGATAATTAATCATACATCATCATCATCACATAAAACTACCACAACACATCCATCTTTTGTTATCACACCACATAAACTCATCTAATCACACACACACACACATATATATATATACATAAATTTAAGTCGACGCCCAATATCACAATAATATCAATTTCACACATTCAATGAAATTAAATCAATCAACACCCTACAAATGTTTCTATTCTATATTTTAATCTCACAATTTCAATATTTGTAAATTAATTAATTTATCCCTCAAAGGGCTTCTGTCATACGTAGCGAGCCCCGGATGAATCGTTGCGAAATACGGTTTTCCCGTTCATCTCACAATATATTATACTCATGAATTCAAACGCTCTCTCACCCTTTACCTTATTTCGACGCTTTCAGACACGAGTACAATTCCACGAGCAAACAATATTTGTTCTTTGACTTTTTGTCCTTCATTCGATCTAACTCGACAATTTATGGGTAAACGTCAAAAATAAATTATGAGAAAATAGTCTAAAAACATATTTCGAAATTCGGTCAAAGAAAATTACCATAAATCAGAAAACCAATCAATGAATAATATAGTCACGTTTCACACGGTCGTTTTGGCGTTGGTTTCACAAAAATCGGACTTACGGTGAAGGAGAACGGTGCAAAATAACGAATTCAACAAACGAAGAAGTCGGGTATTTTAGAGAGAAATTGGGGTTGTTAAAAATCTGGAAAATTATGTTTAATTGACAAGTTAAATGAATGAAATAACATACTCAAATTTGAATGAAAACGGAGAAGCTTTTACGGAACAATTATCGATCACCGCTGTCAAAAACGATAGGTTGTTGTTGTGTTTATTCTTTGGTTCTACGGCTTCCCATTCAACTCCCTTCCCTTTTCTTTGTTTGTTTTATTTTATTAACAATTAGGGTTCACACATGGGTCCAACCAATTGGTCCCTTTATTTAGTTTTAAATAAAACCAATAATTACTAAAACTAATGTTTTAACATTTTTTTTTTAACATAATTTAATTACTAAATATTACAAATATTTCAAAACTATTATTTTATAAAATAAGGTAATTAATCTTCTAAAATATGTTAATAATAAAAACTCTCATATTCAAAATAATCACTACAGTTATACTTATTTCTCAAAATATTTACATTATAATAATACAATCATATTAGAAAATAGTCAAAATTATAAAATAAATAAATATAACTTCAATATTTTATATTAATTACTAAATCATAATAAATATATATAAAATTACAATACCATAACAAGTATTTAAAATTATACGAAATCAAACACAATATCAATTCTATATCAAGATACTTGTTTATAAAAAAAAATAACTAAAAATAGAAAATAGTTATAAATAATTGAAATATAACTATGTGTATTCCTAACATCAGTCAAGCGCACATAAAAGTATTATATTAATTGGTTACACTTATATACACGTAAAATCGCATAAAATCTTTTTCTTTAAAATATATATTATACTAAAATACTATTATTATTTTTTTAAATATATCAAATAATTAATAAAATATAATATGTATTATTTATATCGCTCATGTAATAGCACATCATAGAAAGCATCCATATAACGCACAAAATTTATCAACATATATTCTAAAATAATATTAGTCATTAAATTAATTATTTAAAATTTTATTTAATTAATAAAATAGTTTATTATAAAAGTTGGGGTGTTACAATTCTCCCCTTGTTAAAGAATTTCGTCCTCGAAATTTTCGGTGAGTGAACTTATATCCAACTTATCATCCTCAAGATTCAAATTTAGTCTATAACCATATTTAAGACACTCAATCTACCATTAAGCACAACATCTAGAAAATCAACTAACATAGCATGATAGACTAACATGACAAAATAAATCAATTAAACACACAACATTTATCATTCAATTATGAAATAAAATGTCTATCACATTTATCATTCAATTGTAAAATAAAATACCATTGAGTTACTCACTGTAATTTACATAGAAAGCATAACATATAAATTTTGTCAATAATAACGTAGGTCATTTAGTTTGGTTAAATGAAACACATTCCAAGTACGTTGTCAATTTCAACTAGTTCTTTCAAACCAAATATTATTAGTTTTACTCCTTAAAATAAAATCTAAATCCTATCACCAAACATTCAACAAAATTAATTTATGTCTGTCAAAGAGAGCAATTTTTAAAATATTAAATACATCTAACTACTTAATAATATTATAATAATTTATAATCAGTTACTCTATGAACACATACTCTGTATATAATCAAGGAAAAAAATGCTAATGATAGAGATACTATTTCCTAATCACATATATTTAATAATTAAATTCATTCAATTGATATAAGCAATGAACGTATTTTTTTTTACTATTAAAAAAATAAAATTAAAAGGCACTTCTAACAAAATAATGAGTTATCGTTGTCTCTTTTATTGACGATGAGTCATTGGGGTAGCTAGTCCCTTCTACTCATGTAGTCAACTACTTAAGGAACTATAATTGCAATAATTCAAATTCAAATATGGATGAAGACAATAATTACTAAAACTAATGTTTTAACATTTTTTAAATAATTAAATAAAACCAATAATTACTAAAATTAATGTTTTAACATTTTTTTTAACATAATTTAATTACTAAATATTACAAATATTTCAAAACTATTATTTTATAAAATAAGGTAATTAATCTTCTAAAATATGTTAATAATAAAAACTCTCATATTCAAAATAATCACTACAGTTATACTCATTTCTCAAAATATTTATATTATAATAATACAATCATATTAGAAAATAGTCAAAATTATAAAATAAATAAATATAACTTCAATATTTTATATTAATTACTAAATCATAATAAATATATATAAAATCACAATACCATAACAAGTATTTAAAATTAAACGAAATCAAACACAATATCAATTCTATATCAAGATACTTGTTTATAAAAAAAAATAACTAAAAATAGAAAATAGTTATAAATAATTGAAATATAACTATGTGTATTCCTAACATCAGTCAAGCGCACATAAAAGTATTATATTAATTGGTTACACTTATATACACGTAAAATCGCATAAAATCTTTTTCTTTAAAATATATATTATACTAACATACTATTATTTTTTTTTTAAATATATCAAATAATTAATAGAATATAATATGTATTATTTATATCGCTCATGTAATATAACATGTATCAAACTAGCACATCATAGAAAGCATCCATATAACGAAAATTAGCCACAAAATTTATCAACATATATTCTAAAATAATATTAGTCATTAAATTAATTATTTAAAATTTTATTTAATTAATAAAATAGTTTATTATAAAAGTTGGGGTGTTACATTTGAGATGACGGTTTTAATGGAGTATCATAAACCAACGAGGGGAGAAAATAAATATTGTGAATTTGTGAAGTGGAGATTATTTTGTCATCATATAGGTAGGGCCTGACAAGCCTAGTGATTCTGGAGAAGTACAACTGAATGAGCCTGATCGTGGCGGTCTGTTGTCGAGCCTTAAGGCAAGAATGTTAGACCTTGGAGGTATTCGGGTGGGGAATTCCTAGGTGACTTGGAGGTAGCACTCAAAATGTCAGGAGCTACCACGCAACACACTTTTACCTCGACTGTCACGTATATGTGTCTCGGGTTGAGTTGAGGGGATCTATAAGGACAAGGCCAATTTGAATTGTCCGTCCACCGGGATGGTGGCATAGTATCATGGCCTCCTAACCAAGTACTTCAGAGTTAGAATGGTACCACATTGTGAAGTAGAGTCTAAGCTCATGCATAGCATTGCATTTCCTTGTGATTGTTTTGTTGTGATTGATGTGTTTCAAAGGTAATAATAATTAGATGATTTGATGCATATTATAATGAGATGATTATTTTATTTGAGTGACTTTGATATTATAGTATGATACTATTTAATTAAATATTTTGATATATCGTAAAGTGACTATGATATGGTTCTATTATGATTGTTTGCGTGTTCTTCTTACTCATATTATACTATTAACATGATTTCAAAACTCACCTCCTTCGTTGTTTGTGTTTGACTGGTTGGGCCATGCGTTTGCAAAATCGCAGTTATTACAGGTTAATAAGTCTAGAAGTTCTAGTTTGGAAGGAATCCCGCTCTGATAGGTGATACCGGGAATAAGGGTTTTAATTTGTATTTTACTTATTTAATTTGAATCAAATTTTTGTATGAAAACCTTAGAAGTGCTAGTAAGTTTTTAGAATTAAATCAAGTAACATGATTATTAAAATTTTGATCTTGCTAATGTAGTCAATTCAAAACGTTAGTAGTAGTTTTGAAATATTAGGAAATTTATATTATTAATAATAATAATTCTTGAATATTAGAGGTGGTAAAAATTAGAAGTTAAAAAAAAATGATATTTTGAAGGAGTTAAAGTTGACTTGTTTTGTAAAAAGAAAAATTACTTTTGTTTGAATTACACTTGATTATTTTAAAGAAATTAAATTGAGTTGAATTTTTATTGATTTATAAAATAACAATAATTTTATACTACTGCATTTATTTAATACTTAAAATAGATGAAAGTTTACACCATATTTTACTATGGGTTGTTTTAAAGAAAATCAAAAGATTTGTTGTTATGTTGGTTTAGAGGGGCTGACGTGAATACTGAATAATGGGTGTGTTTGTATATTTGTTTGAAATGATTGATTTACTGATTATGATATTATCAACTCATTAGAGATTAATTTGATGTTATAGTTTTAGATTTTAAGAACTCATTAGTGATTTATAATGATACTAATAAAAAAAAGGTTCACATGATAAAATGTATACTAATTGACAAAGAGAAGGAAACCAACAACAAAAAAAGGTTAAAAAAATTGATTTTAAAGCATGGATTTTAATTTTAAATCACTTGAAAGTGTTGATGGTTTTCTTTCAGATATATTAAGTGTTTTGAATTTGTTTTTAGTGATTAGAGTAGTTGGATGTGTTTAAAAGTGAGAGAATTCTATATTTTTTTGTATTTTGATTATTGATATATTAATGTAAGTGTCATTTCTTTTGCTATAAATTTCAAATAAATTATTGCTAACGTGTAATTAAGTGAATATTTAACTTGAAAAAAGGAGTAGCAGTTATGGCGCCGTCTTCGCATTCTTGAACTATGTTAAAGATACTTTTAATTACTCATGTTTGAATTTGAATGATTACAATTATAGTTGCTTTAACTAATTGACTTCATGAGTAGAAGAGACTAGCTATCTCAATGACTCGTCGTCAATAAAAGAGGCAACAATAAGTCTTGTTAATTTTATTTTTGAAATAGTTAAAAATCATGCTCATCTCTTAAACAATTTTTAGTGGCAATGAGTCTTATGTGACATCAATGTTGAATGGTGATAATTGTTTATGTGGCGTTAATATTAGGTTAAAGGTGTGTACTTAAATTAAACATTCAATTACGTATGTTTGATCTTTCAAGTAGCTTGCTTAAAATAAATAAGTGCATTGTGTTAGTATTTTATGTGTACTATAATGTATCTTTTGATAAAAATCTAGAGCTATTGTGGGAGTTGTTATAAATCAATCTTGTGTATAAAACTAAAAATAAAATAAAATAAAAAGAAAAAAAATTCAACATTAAGTGTGCTTTGCAATTATGTAAAATTGGTTTCCCTCATTCACTAGGGATAGGGTTATGAACTTTAATTCTTGATTTCTACGGAGTTTCATATTCTATGAATTCTTATGTGTGCGTTTATTTGAAATTCTTAAGACTATGAAATAATTTAAAAATTGCCTTACTTAAGTGCAACTAGTTCAGTAATTGATGATATTATTTAAAAAATTTAACATTTTAAAATTAGTAAACCATTATTTGACAAGTTAGTTGAACTTGATAAGGGAATTGAAATATTAGTGATTGTTTAAATAATTCATTGTGTCATATTAGCCTATCATACTAAGCTAATTGATTTTTGACATTTTATGCTTAAATGAGTAGTGAATACCTTATATATGTTTATAGACTAAGTTTGAATATTTAAGGTGGATAAGTTCAGTTGTTGTTTACTTCAAATTTCGAACAAAATTTATTTAACAAGAGGAGAATTGTAACACCCTAAATAATATAATAAACTATTTTATTAATTAAATAAGATTTTAAATAGTTAATTTGATTTTAAAATTATTATAGAATATATGTTGATAAACTTTGTGATTAATTTTCGTTATATGGATGTTCTCTATGATGTGCTAGTTTGATACATATTATATTAAATAAGCGATATAAATAATAAATATTTTATTTTATTATTTTATATTTTTTAAGCAATAGTATTTTAGTGTAATATTTTAAATAATAAGATTTTATACGATTTTACGTGTATATACGCGTACCCAATTAATATGACATTCTTTTATGCGTTTGACAAATATTAAATGTGTACTTAATTATATTTATTTAATTTTAATTATTTATTTTATAAATAATTATCTTGAGATAGTGGTAATATTTTGTTTGAGTTTCTTTATGTTTATATACTTTGGAAATATTAGAAATATTAAGTAATTATATTATGTTAAAAAAATGTTAAAACATTAATTTTAATAATTATTGGTTTTATTTAAAAATAAATAAAGGGACCAATGAGTTTGACGCATGTGAGAACCGTAATTGTTAATAAAAAAAAGAGAAGGTAATTGGACGGGCAACCGTAAAACAAAAGAGAAACACAACAACAATCTATCGTTTGACACAAGTGATCCATAACTGTTCTAGAAAAATTTATCCGATTTCATCCAAATTTTAGTATATTGTTTCACAAATTTACTTAGTCAATTAAACATGTTTTCCTAGATTTTTAACCATCCCAAATTCTCTCTAAAATATCCGACTTCTCTATTTGTGGAATTCATTATTTTGTACCGTTCTTCTTCACTGTAAGTCTGATTTGAGTGAAACTAACACCGAAATGGTCGTTTGAAAAGTGGATATATTATCCACTGATTGATTTTCTAATTTATTGTATGTTTTCTTGACCGAGTTATGAAATTAGTTTGAGAGCCCCTTCCCGTATTTTATTTTTAATGTTTGCCCATAAACTGTCGAGTTAGGTCGATTGAAGAACAAATAGTCAATGACCAAAAGTTGTTTGCTCATGGAATCTTATTCATGTCTGAAAAGCGTTGAAATAAGGTAAGGGATGAGAGAGTGTTTGAATTCATGAGTGTAATATATTGTGAGATGAATGGAAAAACGGTATTTTTTAACAATTCATCTGAGGCTTGCTACGTACAAAATATTGTGGAAATTTTGTGAATAAAATATGGAATAGAAATTTTTAAAAGGTGTTGATTGATTTAATTTCGTTAATATGTGCTATTTGATATTGTTGTGATATTAAGTGTTGATTGAATTTTATGCATATGTTTGATTCAACAGGTTTATGTGATCTCCTAATAAAGAGTGAACTCATTTTGATAAGTTTATGTGATTATGATGATGTATAATTAAAAATAATGATGTTAAAAATTTGTGACAAGTCAATGTAATGATGTATGATTGATGATAGTGATGGTATAAAATTGTGACGAGTTTATGTGATGAGATATGATTACTGACAGTGATATTGTTGTGAATTTATGATGAGAATTTTGAAGTAATTCTATAGTTGGTGAAATAATTGTGGTTCTAATTTGTGTTTGAGATTGCGGTCTTAATAGAATATCGTAGGCCAATGAGGGGATAAAATAAATACTGTGAAATTGTGAAGTGAAGATTATTTAGTCATCATATAGGTAGGGCCTGATAAGCCTAGTGATTATGGGGAAGTACAACTACATGAGTCTTATCGTGTGTGTCTGTTGTCAAGCGCTAACGCAAGATTGTTAAACCTTTAAGGTATTCGGGTGAGCAATATCTAGGTGACTTGGAGGTAGCACTCCAAATGTCTAGAGCTACCACGCAACACACATTTACCTCAATTTCTAATTTTTGCTGTGAGATGAACTGATCCCTTACACCAACATTTAGGTACTAATGATCTCAAAGTGTTGCCTAATGATGTTTGATTGGTGCACGTGCATGGTAAAATGGGATTTTTACTTAAAATTAATATTTTGTATTACTAAAAAATTTGTGGTACATTGTAAAGTTATTTACTCTATAGCATTAACTTTTAATAGAAATGCGGAAGTGAAATTTTATTTGCTACTAAATAATTGAATGTCATTAATTTAAGTCAACCTTGTTTCTTTTGAATTTCACTTAAAGAAAATTTATTTATTATGGAGCATAAATGAATATCGATCTAACAACTGGAATATTAATTTTGCAAATAAATAAATAAATAATATTTTAGCAAATTACATTACATTCTTTTACAAAATATATATATATATATATATCGAGTCACTTTCTGATGCATCTTCAAATTATAGTTTTTTCTAAAAGAAAACAAATATTTTTAAGTAATCTTAGGATAAAAAATTTGGGACGTTACACCTAAGGCTTCAAATGAACACTGATTTTGCCTTGTCGCTACTTCTTATCCCAATGTGATACGGAGCGTAGTTGCTAGATTCATCAAAAGATAATTGATTTTCAATATGGATTGCCAAATAAAATTATCACAGATGACGCGACCAATCTAAACAACAAATGGAGGCAACTCCTTTCTTATTGGTGTATGGAATGGAATGAATACTTCCTACTGAAGTTGTAATTCTCTCAATTAAAGTCTTGATGAAAACAAAACTAGAAGAGGTAGAGTGCGCTTAATTTGGATTTGACCAATTGAATCTCATAGAAGAACAAAGGATGATAGCTTCGTGTCATGGTCAACTATATCAAAAAGACATAAAAAGGCATTTGAGAAAAAGGTTCATCCTCGAGAATTTCAAGAAAGAGACTTGGTGTTAAAGAAAATATTTCCCATAGAAAAGGATTCTTATTGAAAGTATACCTCAAACTACGAGGGATCATATGTAGTAAAACTCGGAAGGGCGGTCTAGAATAATAAAAAAAAAGTTGAGATGACATAAACTGGGGAAGTCTTTATTCTTTGAAGCTGCCCAATTGGAGTTTTAAATTACAAGAGTGTCTAGCACTTTTTTTTCTTCAAAGTAAAGCTAAACACAAACATCCCTACAACGTCACCTCCTACATGTTGTTTCGTTTCTTATTCTCATTGTATTTGTTTTACATTTGGCAAATGTGACAATACACTAGCGTGTGTTGACATTTTGTGTATGTATTACACCTCTTTGAATAGTAATACATTTTTTGTTGTTGGTTGTTTTAGAATTTCATAATGTACATTATGACAATGAATATTGGAATTTGAAATGTATGAAAATATGAAAAATTATATTTTAAATATTTTGACGTTTGGAAAACATACCAGGGAAACCCGATAAAATTCTTAATATATATTACTGTGTTAGTAAGAGGAAGAATAATCATTCAAAACAATGGACCTTGTTTCAATAGTTCGTCCCAAAAAAGAGGTCACATGAGATATACAAGGAGCCAACATGCAAAAAGAATTGTTATCTTCATCATCCATTGAACCTTTGGAGCGTATAAGATCCTAAGAATTGGGGAATTAAAGAAAAGAACAAGAACTTATTTATAACACATTAAACGCATGATCATGTATCTTACATTCATACTCTACTTATATTCAACAACCTTGGTGTACATTGCTCATTATATGTGTTTTAACGTTTGTATTACAAGTATCATATACATATTTTTGCTCATTATTAAAATTACAAACTAGCCTCATATATTGTTGCATTTTTCATCCTTGTGGATTTACACATTAGTAACCAATCCAAAGACGATCATCTAAATTTTTGTTGATCTACGCATCAGTAATGAATCTGGAGACAATTAATTTTTTATTCTTGTTGATTTACACACTAGTAACCAATTTAGAGACGATCAATTGTCTATTTTTGTTGATATACACATCGGTAATCAATACAAATACAATATGTACGAACAACCAATCTAGGCACAATCATTTTTCATCTTTGTTGATCGTTTGTTTAGTTTTTCATTGCATAAACCGAAAGAAACATTACACATATCAATACCTTGTATATGCTTTCATATTTTTATTTGCTTTAGCCTTTTGTATTACACCCGCTCTTGCATTAAAAATTAATTCACTTTCACAAGTTATCTATGAACAAAATTTAGGTACTTATATTTACGTATCTTCTACCACGATAGTATGAAAACCATTGTTGTTATTCATATTTTCTAGTAAAATAAAATTAAATAGAGAAAGTTGTGCTACAACAATTTTGTCTGACAATTAAAATTATAATAGTCATAATATTTCAAATTTTATATTTGCCATTACTTAAAAAAAACTATATATTTCTCTGCATTCATAATTATTAATATAATATAAAAATATAAAATGGAAATAAACGTGATATAGCAAACATATGATAAATATTGACACTCATTCCATCTCATCTTTTGATATTACAATTATAACAACATCAAAGGAAATAATACAAAATGGTACATAAAAAACTAATTAATTAATATAATAAAAAACAATGTCATTGTTCTCTGGTTACTATCTGCATGATACAAAGGTGAGAAGACAAAATTTTGAGTTTGAAACAAAAACAAGAAGACAAGATACTGCAACCAGACGAACTAGTGCAGCCAAAGCCACCAATCTACTTCCTCTATTTATCTTATACGAAAGAGAGGAGTAGTAAGAAAACAACAAATTGGAAGAGTCAAGTTATTTTTTTTGTTTTTTATTCTTGTATAATAAAATTGGTTGTTTCTTATCTTCAACATATAATCACTCTATTGTTATAAAACTGTAATATTCTGATTTGTAAAAGTAAAAAGAAGATAACGTTATGAATGAGAAAATAAAAAAGAGACGACCAAAAACTCAAACCGTCAACGACATTGTCTTCGTTGCCGGAATGTTGAATTTATATTTATTTATTTAATATTTTTAAATATAAGAGTTTTGGTTATTAGTATATTTTAAAAAATTAATTACTTTATTTTATAAAATATTTTATTGGAAATATTAGTAATATTTAATAATTAAATTATGTTAAAAAATATCAAAACATTAATTTTGGTAATTATTGATTTTATTTAAAAATAAATAAAGGGATCAATGGGTTTCACCCATATACGAACATTAATTTTAAGTAAAATAAAACAAAAAATAAAGGCAGGGAGTTGGATGGCAGTCGTAAAACTAAAGAGAAACACAACAACAACTTATCGTTTGACATTGATGATCGATAACTATTCTGAATATTTTTCCCCGTTCTCGTCTAAATTTCAGTATGTTATTTTATTCATTTAGGTAGTCAAATAAACATACTTCCTCATATATTTTACATCCAAATGTCTCTCTAAAATACCCGACTACTCCGTTTATAAAATTCTTTATTTTGAACCATTTTTCTTCACTATAAGTCTGATTTTAATAGTTGCGTAAAAAATAGTTATTTTATCCACTAATTGGTTTTCTAATTTATGGGGTAAGTTTCTTTGACCGAATTTTGACATTAATTTTTCATAATCTATTTTCGACGTTTACCCATAAACCGTCGCCTTAGATCAATTGAAGGAAAAAGAGTCAAATAACAAATATTTGCTCATGGAATCATATTCATGTGTGAAAGCGTCAAAAAAAGATAAGGGGTGCAAGAGCGTTTTAATTCATGAGTAAAATAAATTGTGAGATGAACAGGAAAATCGTATTTCCCAATTATTCATTCGGGACTTGCTATCTACGGAAGTAGCACTTGAGAGATAAATTAATTAATTTGCAAATATGCAAATTGTGAGAATAAAATAGGGAATAAAAATATTTATATGGTGTTGATTGATTTAATTTTGTTAAATGTGTATTATTTCATATTGTTGTGATCTTGAGTGTCAAATGAATTTTCTGTATATATTTGATTCGACGGGTTTATGTGATGTGATAATAAAAAGTGAACTCATTTTGATAAGTTTATTTGATTATGATGATGCATAATTAACAATAATGATGTTATAAATTTGTGACAAGTCTATTTGACGATATATAATTGATGATTGTGATGCTATAAAATTGTGATGAGTTTATATGATGAGATATGATTTATGATAGTGATATTGTGAATTTGTGATGAGAATATTATAACTGTTATTCCAATTTGTGTTTGAGATGATGGTCTTAATAAAGTATCATAGGCCAACGAGGGGAGAAAATAAATATTGAGAAATTGTGAAGTGAATATTATTTGGTCATCATATAGGTAGGGCCTGACAAGCCTAGTGATTCCGAGGAAGTACAATTGAATGAGCCTGATCGTGGTGGTGTTCTGTTAAGCCTTAAGGCAAGATTGTTAGACCTTGGAGGTATTAGGGTAGGGAATTCTTAGGAGACTTGGAGGGAGAACTCAAAATGTCGGGAGCTACCACGCAACACATGTTTACGTCAATTGCCGCGTATATGTATTTCGGGTTGAGTTGAGGGGATCTATAAGAATAGGGCCAATTTGAATTGTCCATCCATTGGAATGATGGCATAATATCAAGTCTCCTAACCAAGTACTTAAGAGCTAGAATGATACCACATTATGAAGTAGAATATAAGCTCATGCATTGCATTGCATTGCATTTTCCTATGTTTGTTTTGTTATGATTAATAGGTATTGTGTGTGATAACAATTTCTCTTAGATGATTTGATATTATAGAGAAATTCATTAATTTTACTTGAGTGGTTTTAACTTTATAATGTGATATTTTTCTTGAAGAATATTTGTGTTATGATACAATGTATTATGATTTTTTGTGTATTCTTTTTACTTATATTGTACTATTAGCATGATTTCAAAACTCACCTCCTTCTTTGTTTGTGTTTGACTGGTTTTGCCCTACATTTGCAAAATCACAATTATTACAAGTTAATGAGTCTTGAAGTTCATGGTTGGGAGAAACCCCACTTCGATAGGTGATACCGGGAATTTAGAGTTGTAATTTATATTTTAGTTGTGTAATTATAAATTGCTTTTTATATGAAAACCTTAGTACTAGTATGTTTTTCGAATTTAAATTAGAATTTATAGTTAAATCAAGTTCATTGAGATTAAATTGTTTTAATTGAGTAATAAAGTTTGAATTGTTCCATGTGTACTTTGAGAAACGTCAAATCTTAAATAAGTTACAAAAGGTTAATATTATTAGAAATATATTTTCTTTATCCGCTGCAAATTTTACTCAAAAACATAAGTATAAATTATTATATATGTCATTTTAGGGTTTAGGGTGTCACATTAGTGGTATCAGAGTAGGTCTCTCCAATCGGGTCGAGTGGATCGAGTGTCGGTTAAGTGTTAGTGAAATGTTAGTTGTCTTAGTTGAGTTGTCTTGCGAATTGATTATTTTCACCATCATGTTTTTCTGTGTTATATTATTGTGTTATTTGTCATGTGCTATATGCTTTTGTATAATTATACATATATTTGTAGTTACTAATTAACTATTTATTGTTTGTTTATTCTAATTTTGTTGTGATTATAAGTTCCTACCTAAGTGGCAAAATAAACCATGAAATTATTTGTTAAAATTTGAGTGAAGTTCAATTGTTGACATAATTAAGTTAATTACCTTTTGATTAGACCTTTGATTTGTGTTTCTAACTTTGATTATTTGCTATGTTGTTATAGTGGATAAGTAGAAATAATTTTTTTTATTGACTAGCTATATATATACAATTATTAATTTAATTGAAGTAATATTAATTATTAGTTGATTATGATTATTAATAATAATAACTCTTGAGTATTAGAGTTGACTAGAGTTAGAGTTAAAAAAAAAAAGACATTTTGAATGAGTAAATGTTGACTTATTTTGTAAAAGGAAAATAACTTTTGTTTGAATTACTCTTGATTAATTTAAAGAAATTAGATTGAGTTGAATTTTTGTTGATTTATAAAATAATAGTAATTCTATATTATTGATTTTATTTAATGTTTAAAATAGTTGAAAACTTACACCATATTTTACTATGTGTTGATTTTAAGAAAATCATAAAGTATTGTTGTTACGTTGGTTTAGGGGTTGTGAATATTGAATCATGAGGGTGTTGGGATATTTGTTTAGATAATATGAACTCATTAGAGTTTAACTTGACAATAGAGTTTTAGATTTTAATAACTCAGTAGTGATTTATAATAGAACAAAAACAAGTCACATGATAAAATATTTACTAATTGAGAAAGAGAATGAAATTTTTATTTATTAATATTATTAGTATTAGTATTATTATTATTATTTTATTGAAATCTAATTTAGAAAAGAAAAAAAAAAGGATCTTTCTTTCTAAACCTTGAGTTGAATAGAAAGTATATCTTTTATGTTTAAAGTTTTAATTTTGACTAGAAAATCTTTATATTTTATTTTAAATTGATATCTGTGAAAAAATAAACTTGTGTTAGTCGTCATTACTATTGTATTCGTCTTAAGATAACATTGTAGATATTATTGTCAACTAAAAATCTTGTCTTCGAAAATAGTTATAAAATTCAAACATTCAATTTTTATATGGACACATAATTTGATTTTATTATAAGTGAGAATCACTTGAAAATGTTGATGATTATATCTAAATGATTCAAGTTTTTATATTGATTTTAAAATCAATTCAGGATATTCGTTGTGACTTTGAAATAGTATGAAATTCATATTATTAGTAATAATAATTCTTGAAAATTCGAGATTGATTGGATTTTAAACTTAGACTCTTTAGAACACGAATTATAAATGAGTTTTAGTTGATTTATTTAAAAAAAAAATAAAAAAAATAAATGTCTTATGCTTGAATTGTTGTTGATTTATTTTAAAGTATTAAATTGTGTTGGAGTTGTCTTGATTCATAAAATTGAAAAAAATATATTATGAGGATTCTATTTAGAAATTAGAGTAGTCTATCATCTACTACAAGTTTTACTGTATGTTGTATTAAAGAAAATAAAAAAGATTTGTTATAGTAATAATGTTGAAAAAATAAGTAAATAAATTGAAACTACTTTTGAAGTTTTGATGTGTTGGAGAATATTCTCTCTTTTATATATAGTCTGATTTTCTTTCAAAATATAGATTAAAAAATAATTATTTTAAGAGTGATTAAATATTTTGAAAGTTATTTTTTGTGATTAAGGTATGGGTGAAATTTTAGAAATCGTATTGATGTTAAAAACAATTTAAAAAGAAATTGTATGATTTACTAAGAAGCAATCTAAGAAAAAAATTTGACTTCCAAAGAAAAAATTATTTTATGATATTAAAAGATTAGCGATTCTTTTAAAATAATTTAGACGTTACAAATCAAATTTTAGAATATTAATAAACCACTAAAATGATTTATGTACTACTTGATTTATTTTGGTTTTCTGATTATTATATTAACATCGAGTATAAGTACTTACCTTACCTGCTAACTAAAAAACCTTTGTTTCAATTTTTGTTAAAAGATAAAGATTGATTCAAAATAAATTTTTTACTTAATTATTTAATTGTGATGAGTTTGGAGTTTTTTTAATTACTATGAGGATATTTTACATCATGATACCAACTATTGAATTAGTTATATGCATGTATATGTGATTAGGTAAATGTGAAAGTATTTGTGTTTCAAGTGTTATATGTGTTGGAAATTTGTGTGTAGTGTTTAGAGTGTTTAAAAGTGAGATAATTATATGTTTCCTTATTTTGATTGTTGATTGATATTAATCTAAGTGTCTTTTCTTTGGTTGTTTTAACTAGTTGTCAATTACAAATAAATTATTTGAAATTTGTAATTAAGTGGATTTTTAATTTGAAGTAAGGAGTAGGAGTTGTGGTGTCGTCTTCGTACTCCTGAACCACGTTAAATATATTTTTAATTACTCATGTTTGAATTTGAATGACTACAATTATAGTAGCTTTAACAAATTGACTCCATGAGTAGAAGGGACTAGTTACTCCAATGATTCATCGTTGATAAAAGAGACAACAATAACTCGTTGTTATTATTGTTAGAAATCATGTTAATTTTATTTTTGAACTAGTTAATAAACATGTTCATCTCTTAAACAATTTTGAGTGGCACTGAGTCTTATGTAACATCAATGTTGAATGGTGATAATTGTTTATGTGGCGTGAATATTAAGTTAGAGGTGTGTACTTAAATTAAACATTCAATTAAATATATTTGATGTTCTAAGTAACTTGCTTAAAATAAATAAGTGCATTGTGTTAGTATTTTATGTGTACTATAATGTATCTTTTGATAAAAACTTAGACATATTGGGAGTTGTTATAAATCAATCTTTTATATATATATATATATATATATATAATATTGCAATTATATAAAATTATTTCCCCTCATTCACTATGGTTATGAACTTAATTTCTATGGAGTTGCATATTCTATGAATACTTATGTGTGCATTTATTTGAAATTCTTAAGATTATGAAATAATTTAAAAATTGCCTTACTTGTCTTACTTAAGTGCAATTGGTTGAGTAATTGATGATATTATTTAAAAAAATTATAAGAGTAAAACTAGTAAACCATTATTTGAGAAGGTATTTGACAAATTTTTATTTCGTTCAACTTAAGTTACTAAGGTTGTCGTTACTAAATCTTTGAATTTTGTTTCCTTCATAAATTATAACGAGTAATTGTAGTATTTATTTCATGATTGAAATATTAGTTGTGATTGTTTAAATAATTCATTGTGTCATGTTAGACTATCATACTAAGCTAATTGGTTTTTGACATTTTGTTCTTAAATATGTAGTGAATACCTTAAATATGTTTATAAACTAAGTTTGAATCTTTAGGGTGCATCAGTTTAGTTGTTGTTCACTTTAAATTTCAAAGACGAAATTTCTTTAATGAGAGGAGAATTGTAACACCTTAAATTTTACGATAAACTACTTTATTAATTAAATAGGTTTTTAAATAATTAATTTAATGTTAAAATTATGATAGAATATATGTTGATAAACATTGTGATTAATTTTCGTTATATGAATGTTTTTTATGATGTGCTAGTTTAATAAATATTATATTAAATGAGTGATATAAATAATAAATATTTTATTTATTATTTTATATATATATTTTAAAAAATAATAGTATTTTAGTGTAATACTTTAAAAAATAAGATTTTATGCAGTTTTACATCTATATATGCAAACCTAATTAATATAACATTCTTTTATGCATTTGACAAATATTAAATGTGTATTTAGTTATATTTATTTAATTT
>JBBPBS010000249.1:387970-427409 GCA_037974835.1 Cicer judaicum
TGACATTGTGATTATATATATATTTAGTATAATTTAGAAATTAATATAAATTGTTGACTTTATACTTATTTATTTTATAATTTTAAATATTCTCTAATGATGGTAGTATTTTAATGTGAGTATTTAGAAAAAATATGTATCATTATGGTGATTATTTTGAATATGAGAGTTTTGGTTATTAATATATTTTAAAAGATTAATTACTTTATTTTATAAAATATTACTTTAGAAAGATTAGTAATATTTAATAATTAAATTATGTTAAAAAATGTAAAAAAATCAGTTTTAGTAATTATTGGTTTTAAAAATAAATAAAGGGATCAATGGATTTCACCCATGTGTGAACCCTAATTGTTAATAAAATAAAATAAACAAAAAAAAAAAGGAAGGGAGTTGGACGACAATCGTAAAACTAAAGAGGCACACAACAACAACCTATCGTTTAACACTGAGATCAATAATTGTTTCAAAAAAATTTCTTCGTTCTTGTACAAATTTCTGTATGTTGTTTTATTCATGTAGGTAGTCAAATAAATATACTTCCTCAGATATTTAATATCCAATTTTCTCTCAAAAATATCCAACTTATCCGTTTATAAAATTCCTTATTTTGAACCGTTCTTCTTCATCGTAAGTCCGATTTGAGTGAAACCAATGCCAAAACGATTGTGTAAAAAATAGTTATTTTATTCACTAATTCATTTTCTGATTTATAGTAAGTTTCCTTGACAGAATTTTGATTAATTTTTATAGTGTCTTTTCATAATCTATTTTTGATGTTTACCTATAAATTGTCGAGTTAGATGGATTGAAGGACAAAGAGTCAATGAACAAAAGGTGTTTGCTCGTGGAATCATATTCGTGTGTGAAAGCGTCGGAATAAGGTAAGGGGTGAGATAACGTTTGAATTCATGAGTATAATATATTGTGAGATGAACGGGAAAATCGTATTTTCCAATGATTTATTCAGAGGTTGCTACGTATGAAAATAGTCATGGAGAGATAAATTAATTAATGTGCAAATGTGGAAATTGTGAGGATAAAATGAGGAATAAAAATATTTATAAGGTGTTGATTGATTTAATTTTATTAGATGAGTGTTATTTGATATTGTGGTGATATTGAGTGTCAAATGACATTTTTGTATATGTTTGATTCGATGGATTTATGTGATGTGATAATAAAAAGTGAATTGATTTTGATAAGTTTATTTGATTATGATGATGTATAATTAATAATAATGATCTTATAAATTTGTGACAAGTCTATGTGATGATGTATGATTGATGATAGTGATGCTATAAAATTGTGATGAGTTTATATGATGAGATATGATTAATGATAGTGACGTTGTGAATTTGTGATGAGAATATTGAAATAACTCCATAGTTGGTGAAATAATAGTGATTGCAATTTGTATTTGGGATAATGGTGTTAATGGAGTATCATAGGCCAACGAGGGGAGAAAATAAATATTGAGAAGTTGTGAAGTGAAGATTATTTGATCATCATATAGGTAAGACCTGACAAGCCTAATGGTTCGTGACGGTGTGTTCTCAAGCCTTAAGGCAAGATTGTTAGACCTCGGAGGTATTCAGGTGAGGAATTTCTAGGTGACTTGGAGGTAGCACTCCAAATGTCAGGAGCTACTATGCAACACATGTTTACCTCGACTGTCGCGTATATATATCTCCAGTTGAGTTGTGGGGATCTATGAGGACATGGCTAGTTTGAATTGTCCGTCCACCGGAATGGTGGCATAGTATCAAGCCTCCTAACCAAGTACTTACATTGTGAAGTACAATATATGTTCATGCATTGCAGTGCATTTTCCTGTGATTGTTTTATCGTGATTAATAGGTATCATGTGTGATAATAATTTCTCTTAGATGATTTGATATTATAGTGAAATGCATTGATTTTACTTGAGTGGTTTTAACTTTATAATGTGATGTTTTTCCTTGAAGAATGTTTTTGTTATGATACATTGTAATATGATTGCTTGCGTATTCTTCTTACTTATATATACTATTAACATGATTTCAAAACTCACATCCTTCGTTGTTTGTGTTTGACTGATTTATATTTTAGTTATGTAATTACAAATGACTTTTTTATATGAAAACCTTAGTACTAGTAAGTTTTTGGGATTAAAATAAGAATTTATAGGTAAATCAAGTTCATTGATATTAAATTGTTTTAATTGAGTAATAAATTTTGAATTGTTCCATGTGTACTTTGAGAAACGTGATATCCTAAATTAGTTACAAAAGTTTTTATTTTTCTAGAAACATATTTTCTTTATCTGTTGTAAATTTTACTAAAAAAATCTAGTATAAATTATTATATATGTCATTTTAGGATTTAAAGTGTAACAGAGATGACATATTTTTCTCAATATTCGCGGTCTAATTGAGTTCTTCTTTTCAAGGTCTAATTGACTTTGTTTTGGTATTAAGTTTTGTGAATATTAAAATAAAATTAAAACAACTAACGAGCCATCCCAGAAATCGCCAAGGGACGAGGCATAGTGGTACTTTCGATTTAATTATCTAAATTGGTATGTCTTTGCTTTTGACTAACTCATCCAATGTGGGCTAAATGGGGTTGAATTAGTTCGCTTCGGCATCTCTATTTATTCTCTCTCATAATGATCTTTTATAATGCATAATGATTTTTATGTAAAAACCAAAATGTTTCTTATGATCAATCTATCATCAATTTGAGTATTATTCTATAGAATATTATGCATGTTTGTTTTCATAAGTAGGTCTTTAAATCTTAGCTTTTAATTGCTCGATAAATTTAAAAAAGCACATGAAATGCTAACTAGTTTACTATATGTTGTACATCTAAAAAGATATTTATCGTCAATTGTTCTTTAATATAACAACTAGAACATCATTCTTTTGTTGAAGCAATACTTTCTATAATTTCTCTTGGTGTTTCTCACGTTGTGTCTTGTTCATCAAGTATCACTGAAATACTTTATTATAAGTATGAATGTATTGGACATTTTCTTGAAGATGCAATAATCATTCTCTTGAATTATTGATATATGATATATACCTTTTGAGATTTTTTTATTATTGAGTAGATATTTATACACTGTTTGATATGAATGACTTTTTGTTTGTCCACTTATGCAAATCATATTTCTTAAATAAAACTCAAGTGCAATTACTAGTAGATCCCATTGATAAAACTTAAACATTTATTTCTTAAGGTTTGTTGCCAGTAAAACATATATCAAAAAATGTTTTTTCCTCAACATATAATGCACAATTTTTATATTGGGACATTTTTTTTAAAAGAAAAATTAATTTCATTCATGCTAAAATAAAAATAGTACAATTAAATTTAATGACTAAAAAAACAAAAAAAACTTAATTAAATTTCATTCACCAAAACCTTAATCTTAACGACCAAACTAATATCTTCCATCGACTAACGGTCAAGAGTAATGCGAGATCACAATTTTTAGTGTCATCCATCCTAAAAAAAAATATTTATTGATGTTCATTCATATCAATTATTGGTGGTCTCTGACATGACCAATCCAACCACGTGTTAACAAGTCATTTTTAAGGCTTAGAGGATTATAGATTTAGTGGTAACCTCCATAAGTCTCTTGCTCAAAATAAGGTACCGATAAAACAAGATATTTACCTCTATCAGCACCACACCTATATGGGAAGAAAAAAAAGCGCCACATCATGATGATGAACAAGCCAACGTCGTATTAAGACGACGAAATCATAAATAAAACACTAAAAAAAAAAGGTAAATATGTGTGAAAAACCACTTATTTAAATAAAATAACTTAGAAGGTGATTTCTTTTTAATGGATGAAGTGGAATAAGACAACGTGCATGTCTTTTTCTATTTAGAGAAATTTTGATTTTTAAAAGAAAATACACAAATCATTGCCATTAAAACTAATCATGTATTCTTTTCTTGAAATACTTTAAAAGCAAATCCTAAACATTGATATATATATATATATATATATATATATTTAAAATATATTTAAAAATGATTTTTTTTTCAAAGTCACATTATAAACTCAATTTTTTTTTGAAAAGTCATGTTCAAAATATTATACTCAAACATCAAAAAATGTATAGAATACTCAATTTATACAAAACAATTGGATAACATGATAGAGAATGATTTTAAGGACATAAAGAGGTGAATTTGCACACAATGACGTTACTTCATTTAACATTATAATTTGAGAGATGTTATTGTGCAAGTGTGAATTATCAATGAACTAGACTTGACAAAACAACTATTTGTCTAATTATCAAAGACACTTATTTATTTTAAATGTCTTTATAACAATGACAATAATTTTGAACATCAAGCTAGATGTGCACTCTTATTTACACCATCATGAAAAGTGTAGGAGCAAAGTGAAAAAATGTTGAATTTAGGATACAAATTAGGTATATGCATGTACAAGTAATGACAAAGAGTGATATAATCAATTAAACTATAAAGTCATACTTGCATAAAAAATAGTATTCATTCTTAATTTTAAGAGCATCCAATCAATTTCATAATAATAAAAAAAAAAATTCATATTTATCATGATACATACATCATAAGAATCAGAATTGAGTGTACCTTATTTAGTGCTCTTTCTCACTTGAGGTTCAACGATGAGAAATCTTTGTATATTTTAGAGCTTCTCTTCATGCTCATTCATTTATCTTTATTAATCTTCAAGATGAAATAATTTAGCTTTTATTGTTGAGAGAGTTCTTCCATTATGACATTAATTCAAGATAGTTCTATCTTGGCTTCTTTGATTGATTTTTGGATATGTTTGAGAAATCGTACCTACATTGTTATCATATTTTTGCAATATCAATCAAGTTCTTATTTCACCACTATGTCTTCCAATAAATTCATCTTGATGAGATGTTATGGAGGAAAAGTAAGCATTGAGGTAGGTGTAGGAACAAATGGTTCGAGCATATTTAGGAGTTGTTGATGTTCTTCAACAATATCATCGTGATAAGTGATAATAGTTTTAATCGGATAAAGCATATTATCACATAAACTTCTCTCAAATACTCCACCCTCAATACAATCATGCTCTCCAAAGAGCATACCTAACTACCTGACAAAACTCTAAAACAAGAGATAAATATATAGTTTAATATAAACTTAAAGTGTTTTCGATTGTTGCAAATTATAATGAAAATCTAGAACTATATATAGCATTGAGCTTCCTCTTCTTTTACAATTCCAAACAATTTAGGGTTTTTTAAACATATAATACTTCAAACAACTCTAACAATCTCCACTTAGATTGAAAATTATATATCTTCAGCTTCCATTGTCTACATTGACAATAATAGATCAAAAGAGTAACCATACTTCAACATAAAAAAGTTTACTTCACTTGAAGCTAAACCACTTTAAAAAAAATTATTCTTCTTGTCGAAAACTATGTTGAAATATAAGGTGCAATTTCCATGTTGGCTTACTAAGGAAGTTCTTCGGTAATCGACATAATATCACAATACACCTTACATCAATGTCAACCAATGTCCATGTCCTACCCCACTAGCAATAATTCATCATTTTCCATGGAGGCGCAAATATTCCATGAGGATACACTTCTCATTTTTAGATAAGATCATCATTTCCCAAGATAAGGGTGACATTGCTAGCATTCGATAAAGTCCTACAATAACATTCGATAAAGTCCATACTTTCCATATTTTCAACATTTTTGGGTCATTCCACGGTTTTTCTTCACATAAGCTCTTCCCCTAGCAACCAACACTGAGTTTTATGAAATGTTTTCCTCACTTTTGAACCTTAGTTCTTCATAAATAATTTTGCATGCAACTTTTTCAAAAACTCAAAGTTTCCTTCCGATATATCAAAATAGGTTTGATATGCCCATAAGAAGATGGAAGAAACCATATAAGTCTTAATGCCTTATCCTCATCTTCAATCTTCAACCCAATTGTAACAACCCTCTCATTACCTTAGGAGTATTTAAAATATTTAAGTACTAATTAGATAGTCCAAAAAAAAAAAAATTATTTGTTAATGTTGTGTTTTTAGTAATATTAAATTAAGAGTAAGTGTAGAATAAGGAATTAGTAGCATTAACAACTCCAAGTGGAAAAAAAAGAGTTTGCCACCTTTAGTTCTCTATATTTCTGCTTCATTCACAAGAACAAAACTACCTTCCACCTTCATGTTTCTTTCCTTTTTTCAGTCACACATTCTCCAAACATTCGGATAACACCAACATTGTTATTGTTCATCGTCTGCACCAAACCTCAATTCTTCCTCCTCTTCCAAATTCCCCAATACAAAAAAGTTCACTAAAATCCTTTATTTCTTTTCAGAAACTATTTTTGGGCATTTTACAAGTTAAAAGATCTTAGATGCGTGAGAGAAATGAAATATTTAGCATATAAGTGTTTTGAATCTACACCAAACGATTTGAATTAACATGCATGTGGTTTGTTTGTTTGTTACTTGATTTATGTTTTATATATTTAAGAAGTCCTAAAATTCTAGGATTTCAATTCTCGTGAAAGGTATGAATCTTGCCCTGAAGGTAAATACATGTGTTTGGATGTTTTCTACCAACATCAATGTGTTTTGTCTCTAGTGGTTACACCCATTCCTGTCTCTACTTGCTCGTTCTAAAAATTCTAAGTGTTTCTACCTCTTGTGGTTCTCTTCATGTTGCCTCTGGTGGTTCTCGTCCTTAAGAATCTAAGTGTTTATACCTCTAGTGGTTCTCTTCATGTTGCCTCTAGGGGTGGTCATTTTAAAAATTCTCAGTGTTTCTACCTATAGTAAAATACCTTCTTCACTTCTTCCTCTGACACTTCTTCCCCCTCTGATGTTACTTCTTCCTTTGACATCGCTTCTTCCTCTAACGTTGCTTCTCCCTCTAACACTCCTTATTTCTTTGATGTTGCTTCTTCCTTTGATGTTCCTTCTTCTTTTAACGTTGTTTCTTCTTATGACATTGATTCTTCTTGTCTTCTTCCTCTAACGTTGTTTTTTCTTTTCTTCCTTTGATGTTGATTCTTCTCTTCTTCCTCAGACGTTGTTTCTTTCACTTCTTCCTCTGACTATGATCACTATTCACATTCCTCTGACTCTAGTCATTATTCACATTCTTTTAACTCTGATCACTATTCATATTCCTCTAACTTTGATCATTGTTCACATTTCTCTGACTCTCACCACTATTCACATTCATCTAACTCTGATCATTGGTCAACATCCTCTAGACGTGTATCCTTTGATACATCATCTAGTTGCGTATCCTCTAATACATCATCTAGGTGTGTATCCTCTAATACATCCATTGAACGTGTATCCTCTGATCGTGAGTTATATCCTGGCTAAGTTGCCTTTGGTCCAACTCTAGTTTGGGACTTAGAATTTAACTTCCACTTGATTTTTGAATATCTTGTTGACTTGTTATAATATTAGGGAGTGATAATACATTTTAAACTAATTGTACCAAGGCAATGTATACATAGCATTCATAAGTGCATTACATTATCATTAATCAGTGCATGCATGACCTTATTCACTGTGAGACATTTAGAGTTGTTCTAGACATAGATTAACAAGTAGAGGAGAACAATCAGTACGCTGGTTGGGGTTTGGCCAAACAACCTTTACCAATCAGGATTCTATTATTTCGGTGACCCACATCAAGATATTAGGCGACTTTACTTTGTTTTCAAATAAAAGATTGGAGGTCATGCATAGTTTCAAAATCACAACTTTATGTTGTTATGCATATCTATAAAGGAAATATTTTTAAATTACATTTCCCTTTATTTTTCAGAACTCACTAAAATTTTATTTTAGTTTTTAACTGAGTTGTTGATTCTAATTTATCATTCGTTATTATTTACCATTGTGTTTATTAATGTGTATGAATTCAATTGTCAAGTTCTAGATAATTGGTGTTGGGTCTTACACAAATGACTTCTAATTCGAAGACAATTCCATTGAAAACACTTAGATGATGAAATATTTTCATAAGTTATGAAACTAGACTTGCAACAACAACTGATTTGAGATGCATTTTAGCTTATATAACCTTTTAAGTTTCTCTCAAAACTCTTTGACTATCGACTTGTCTTGCACATTTGAAAGGATATTCTTAGCCAAACACAAACAAATTGCACTTACAACTCTCAAATCTAATTCCTCCTATTTTTCTTTATCCATGTTGGAAATGTTTCCTTTCAACTCCTAGCGTACTTCTCATTGTATCAACACATATTTGACTTATATTTTCCACAGGGCAAAAATGATTTTCCTATAAAAAATTTTATGTCAAACTTAACAAAGCTTGAAAAAATTGACATTGTAGCGGTTTATAAACTATAAACCATGCCACATATAGATTACCAAAAAAGAGAGGTGAGTTACAAAGGACTACTTAATAACAAAGTATTTCCTTAACTAAAATATTGCCTAAACAACAGTTCTACAATATTAAAATTCTCTTCTATGTGGAAAATTAGAAAATAGTACAACCACATAACATACTAAGAATTTAATATTCTATCGAACCAAAAGCTCTAATACCAGATTTTAGAAAGAAAAAAAACAAACAGATAAATTTAAATAACAATCAAAACACAAGAAAATAACGTGGAAACTCCAAAACTCTAGAAAAAACCACAACCTGATAATAATACTATTGTGAAAATTGTTACAACACATAAATATCCCACACCCCTAATATAACCACACGCTCCAAACAAAATATCTAACTACCTCATAAAATTTCTAAAGCTTAAGATTTTGGATGAAGATGTAATAAGTCTCTGTGTGATCTCGGAACATTTGGTCCATTCGTGTTGATGCACCTAAGACTCTCTTAATAATTTTAAACACTATATTCCCATAAGACATCTATATTGCTGAAATTAAAACACACAAAAATTCATCAAACACTATATTGCTGATATAACTACTTGAAAGCATTCAAAATAAAAATGTTAGACCATGAATGAAAGATTCAATAGTTTCAACCCCAAAAAAAAGGTGAGAATGAAAAGAAGAAATTTATCAGAAAGAACAGTTGGTATGAAGTATAACAGAAAATTTGGGATTTGACCTTGAACATCGAGTCTGAAAGAATCTCCCAGTCCTAAGGATCCAAACATCTGATGTGATTTCATGAGGACTAAATTTGTCATTTTTCATATGTTTTGGCAGTGGTTTTAGATATATTTTGTATTTATTGTTTTGAGAAAAGATACAAAAATGTTCCTATAAGTATAAAAAAAAGTGTTGCTTATTCTCGTCTACGTTTCTAAAAGTGTTTACTATACTTGATTTTGGGAACGATTTTTCATTTATGAAAAAGGAAATTGTGCACAGAAGAAATGTTGCTTATTCTATGTTTTGGAAACACATTTTAATATTGCTAGTTATATTAGCAACATACGAATTGATTTTGATCATTGCAGTTTTCCAAAGAGGTAAGGTGGGAGCAGACTTAATTGATTTGTCTCAGGATATTGATTTCTGGTTGGTTGATGACGTAAGATAACTCTTTGGTTTGAAGATGCCATATTATCCTCTAGTTGTCAGATTATGAACATTGGCAATGTGAGGTCTGGTTGGGTCAATAGAATCAAGATTTGATTGAGATGAAACATATGAAGTTAAGGTTGGACCAGAAGTAGAGGGGAGCTATCAGCAGGTGAAGCTAGCCTAGGAAAAGTAGGAGCAAATGAGGTAGCTAGATGAGCATATTGGCTTGGAATCTCATAGGAAACAACAATAATGGCATCAATAGTAGAAGTATTATGCAAATAAGAAATTTCATCATTTGGTGTAAGTAATGAAAATCTATTTTGACAAGGAACAAAAGCTAAAATACGTAAATATTCAGAAGAGGAATCAACAAAAACAACATGATTAGGGTTATGACTATGAAATTGAGGATCAACTTAAAAACGAAACAAATTTTCACCAAAAGAGACATGTTTTAAAATTTAAATTCTATCTTTTGGAGCTAAATATATATAACCTTTATGAGATGAGCTATAGCCCAAAAACACACATTCTTGAGATCTAAATTGCAACTTATGTTTGTTATACGGTCTTAAATAGGGATACCAAACACATCCAAAAAATTTAAAGGTATCGTAATTAGACATTTGATTAAAATAACTTGTAAAGGAGAGAAATTATTAAGAATTGGAGCTGGTAAACTGCTAATGATATGGACACTAGTTTTGAAAGCTTCATCCTAATAGTGTAGAGGCATAGATGCATTTGCCAATAGTGCAAGACCAACTTCATTATTATCACGATGTTTTCTTTCGGTAGAACCATTTTGTTCATGTGCATAAAGACAACTTACTCGATGCATGGTGTCATGATTAAAAAGAAAATTGAAATAGGCTACATACTCTTTACCACCAGTAGTTTGAAGAGACTTAATCTTAAATTCAAGTTGATTTTCAATCATGGTTTTAAAATGAACAAATCATGTAATGGCTTGAGATTTAGCTTGAAACGAGTAAAACCAAGTAAATTTGGAATAAGCATCATTAAAATGTAAGTATTATTTTCTACCATTAGTGGACATAATGGGTGCATGACCCCAAATGTCAGAATAAATAAGTTGAAAAGGAGTATCATACATAGTTAAAACGAGTTTATGTAATTTACCCAAACAAAATGCCTTATAAACAGTGGACATTTTATATATTGATCGAATGTGAAATATTACAATTATTCAATGCAGTAGATACAACTTCACTAGATACGTGGTCAAGTCTAGCATGTCAAAAATCATTATCAGACTTAGTATAAAAACCCATAAGATCTTTATTATATAAATGTGTAGAATTACAAGAAGTAGAATTTGTAACACCCTAAATTTTATTTTATTGATCAAATATTATTTTAAATGGGTTTTTTATATGATGTGTTAATTTGGACTTATTTAACAAAATAAGTGATGTAAATAATAAATATTATAATTTATTATTTTATATATTTTATATATATTTTTTAATAATAATAGTATTTTAGTGTAAATATTTTTTAAAATTAGATTTATGCGATCTTATGTGTATATGTGAGTTGATAATTAATATGATATTTTCTTATGTTCTTGACTAATGTTAAATATACACTTAATTATATTTAATTAATTTTAAATATATTTTATTTTAATTACTTATTCTATAAATAATTATCTTAAGATATTAATATAATATTGTGTTTGATTACCTTGATTTTGATATACTTGTTATGGCATTGTGATTTCATATGATTTTATTATGATTTAGCACTTGATATTATATTATCTATTTTTAGATTTTGAATATTCTCTAATTATGGTAATATTTGAGTGTTTTCAAAAAAATAGGTATAACTATAGTGATTATTTTGAATATGACAGTTTTAATAGTTAGTAATATGTATTTTTTTTTTAAAGTTAATTATTTTAATTACTCTAATTTATCATATATTCGTTATAAAATATTAGTAATAAAATATTAATAATGTTTTGAAAATTAAATGATGTTTGGAGGAGTATTATAAATAAGAAAAATGAGATTAAGTAACTACTAATTTTGTTTTACCATAATACATACAATAATAGTAAAACATAAAATAAAAATGGGAGCTACTTGTCGCCGACGTAGAAGGGAGATGAAACACAATAACTCTATCGTTGTCACAAGTGATCGATAACTGTTCAAGAAATTTTTTATCATTTTTATTCAAATTTCAGTTAGTTGTTTCACTCCTTTAGTTAGTCAAATAATCCAAATTTCTCATATTTTTAATCATCTCAATTTCTCTTTAGAATATCCGACTTTTTCGTTTGTGGAATTCCTTATTTAGCACCGTTCTTCATCATCGTAAGCCCGATTTGAGTGAAATCAATGTCAAAACGATCCTGCGAAAAATGGTTATATTATCAACTGATTGGTTTTCTGATTTATGATAATTTTCCTTTACCGAATATCGAAATTAGTTTTAGAGTGTTTTCTCATAATTTATTTTTAACATTTACCCATAAATTATCGAGTTAGATCGATTGAAGGACAAATAGTCAATGAACAAAGACCGTTTTCTCATGGAATCGTATTCTAGTGTGAAAGCTTTGAAATACGTTCAGGGGTGAGAGAGCGTTTGAGTTCATGAGTATAATATATTGTGAGATGAACGGGAAAATAATATTTCACAACGATTCATCTGGGGCTCGCTACGTATGGCAGTAGTCCTCTAAGGGATAACTTAATTAAAGTGCAAATATAGAAATTGTGAGATTAAAATGTATGACAAAAATATTTGTAAGGTGTTGATTGATTTAATTTCTTTAAATGTGTGATTTTTGATATTATTGTGATATTAGAGGTCGAATTAATTTTATGTATATAGGTGATTGAAAGAGTTTATGTAGTGTGATGATAAAATATAGATGTGTTGTGATAATTTTATGTGATGATGATGATGTGTGATTAATAATTGTGATTTTATAAATTTTTGATAAGTTAATGTGATGATGTATGATTGATGATAATGATGCTATAAATTTATGATGAGTTTATGTGATGATTATGATGTCTGATTAATGATAGCAGTGTTATAAATTTGTAATGAGAATAATGAAGTAACTCAATAGTTGATGAAATAATGGTGATTGCAATAATGGTGATTGCAATTTTTGTTTGAGATGACGGTCTTAATAGAGTATCATAGGCCTACGAGGGGAGAAAATAAATATTGAGAATTTGTGAAGTGGGGATTATTTTTCATCATCTAGGTAGGGCCTTAAGAGCTTGTTGATTTTGGGGAAGTACAACTAAATGAACCTGATTGTGGCAGTTTGTTGTTGAGTCTTAAAGAAAAAATGTTAGACCTTTGAGCTATTTGGATGGAGAATTCCTAGGTTCCTTGGAGGTAGCACTCTAAATATCGTGAGCTATTATGCAACACATGTTTACCTCGATTGTCGCATATTTGTATCTTGGACTGAGTTGAGGGATCTATGAGGACATGACCTATTTGAATTATCTGTCCACCAAGATGGTGGCATAGTATCAAGTCTCCTAACCAAGTACTTCAGAGTTAGAATGGTACCACATTATGAAGTAGAGTCTAAGTTCATGCATATCATTGCATTTTGTTGTGATTATTTTGTTGTGATTGATGTGTTTCAAAAGTAATAAAAATTTCTCTCAAATGATTTCATGCATATTATAATGAGATAACTACTTTACTTGAGTGACTTTGATGTTATAATATGCTAGTATTTACTTAAATATTTTGATATATCGTAATTGATTATGATACAGTCTATTATAATTGTTTGTGAGTTCTTCTTACTTATGTTATACTATCAACATGATTTCGAAACTCACATCTTTTGTTGTTTGTGTTTGTCTAGTTTGGCCCTGCGTTTGAAATCGCAGTTATTAGAGGTTAAAAAGTCTTGAAGTTCAAGTTTAGGATAAGTCTCGCTCTAATAGGTGATGCCAGTAATGAGTGTCATAAGTTGTATTTTGGACTGAGTTGAGGGATCTATGAGGACATGACCAATTTCAATTATATGTCCACCAAGATGGTGGCATAGTATCAAGCCTCCTAACCGAGTACTTCAGAGTTAGAATGGTACCACATTATGAAGTAGAGTCTAAGTTCATGCATAGCATTGCATTTTCTTGTGATTATTTTGTTGTGATTGATGTGTTTCAAAAGTAATAAAAATTTCTCTCAAATGATTTGATGCATATTATAATGAGATAACTACTTTTTACTTGAGTGACTTTGATGTTATAATATGGTAGTATTTACTTAAATATTTTGATATATCGTAATGTGATTATGATACGATCTATTATAATTGTTTGTGAGTTCTTCTTACTTATCTTATACTATCAACATGATTTCGAAACTCACATCCTTTGTTGTTTGTGTTTGTCTGGTTTGGCCCTGCGTTTGAAATCGCAGTTATAAGAGGTTAATAAGTCTTGAAGTTCAAGTTTAGGATAAGTCTCGCTCTAATAGGTGATGCCAGTAATGAGTGTCATAAGTTGTATTTTATTTATTTATTTAGAACCAAATTTTTGTATGAAAACTTTACTATTTTATAAGAGAGAAAAATTGACAGTGTTCGATTTGAATTTTGATATCCTAAATTTGTTATGAAAGTTTTATTTTTATGAAAATATATTTTCTTTATCCGCTGCAAATTAAATAAAATTTTTGTATAAATTAAAATATATTATTTTGAAATTTAGGATGTTACACAATTGATTGTAAAATTTTTGCAAATTAATGAAATAAAAAATATATAAACCATTTCTAAATTTTTCAGCAAAAATAATTTCATTACTGGTTATTATGTTTATTTTGACTTGAGCCCGAAAATAATATTTGTTTCAATGATATTATATTTATGGATATTGAGTATGTTGATTTTATTCCGTACACACATATATATATATATAAATATATATATATATATAATAAAAAAAGTATAGATTATTAAAGCTGGATGAATTTTGTGGGTTTTTGAAAAAAATAATCTTATTTTTATAATAATTTACTCAAATATTCTATTTTAGAAATTACTAACTAAAATACCATTTTCTTTTATAAGTCACTGCCATAAGTAAATCCACGTTTTAAATGGCGACTTACGGAAAGAATTTGAAAAAAAATTCAATTTTTTTTCAAATAACAAAAATAATATATATATATATATATATAATTAATTAATATAATTCATAAAAATACATAAATACAAATTTTAAATTACATAGATTGACTAGAGTTGCCTGTAATATTTGGACAATGTTTTCGACGATGGCTAGTTAACCGATATAGTCCATATTTTCTTTGTACTTTTTATTCAACGTCCATTTCAGTTCTAATACAGGTACTATTTGAAGGACCTTTTTTAATTCTCTGCATTTTAGGATTGAAATACAATATTTCACCTTCATATGTGGGCCAATATCCTTCCTTTGATATAGGTGGAAACTCTTCTTTGTAGATGTTAAATACATTAACAACCTTGTACACGTCAGGTAGAAGCACAAAATAGTTTTGACGAGCGTAAGAAGATCCAACTATGACATATGAACAAGAAACATGTATAGCCTAAAATTTTCCATAATCACACCATTTTCTTTGAAGGTTGACTTCAAAATGACCAATTGGTCGCACCTCTCTTTGGTTTATTGTTTCATGCACCATGAAAGAATAAAAATTTCAATCGAATTGCATGACTTGATGAGTATTAGATTTACCAACTTCATATTTAATCTTGTCCATGCAATTGTCTATATATACTCGACCAAAAGCTAATGATGTCTGATGTTGTTGTCCCCTTTCTACATATAAAACTCCCACTCTATAGTATGTTGATTGTACCAAAATAGTGACTGGGAGATTGCGTGTATTCTTGAGCACTGCGTTGATTGACTCGGAAATGTTTGTTGTCATGTTTCCCCATCGCCGACCTTGAGAATAAACCATAGTTCATTGTTCTGGGGGGATATTATTGATCCATCTTTAAGCCTATTGATTTGACATCCTGATTTCACTGCGATAATATTTCAATGATGGCTCATTTAATGCATATCATGTTATAAATGATGTAAAAATTATCAAATATTATAAAGTGATAAGTGAAAAATATACTAAGAAGAATTAAATCATTACCCATACAAACAAGTTTTCTTTGAAGTTCCTTGTCCTTGAACTCTCTAATGAAATTTTGTGCAATGTGTCAGATGTAGTACACATGTGTTGACGAAGTATCATGCCAATCATTATTTGGATTATTGTAAGCATTTTTAATGGATTTGTCTATCTGAAATCAAATAAACGTTGACCTGAGGTGTTACATACCTTCTTTGATAAAAAAAAAGCTTCAAGCACCCCTGTCTCACCTTCCACAAGTGCATAAGCAATGGGAATTGTATTTTTGTTTCCATCTTGTGCAATAGCAAGCAAAAAAGTCCCCTTGTACTTGTCGTACAACCAAGTTCCATCCATTGAGACAAATGGTTTACAAAAGTTAAACCCAAATATGCTCAGAAGGAAAGCCCAAAATAGTCGTTTGAAAATTTTTGACCCCTATAATAGAGTATTACCATAATATGCAAGTGATACTTCCATTTCCACAATAGTTCCTGGAAGAAATTTTTGCAAAGCCAACAACCACCTTGGAAGATCATTGTAAGACTTTTCCTCATTCCCTAAATCGTTTGGATAGTTTTGTTCTTTGCCATCCATGCTTTTCTATAGGTGATTGTGTAGTTGTGTTGTTCCCGAATATGTGCTATGATCACTTTCACTTTAATTGATGGATTAGCTTTCAAAAGCGACTTTATGCTTTCGCATATGATGTTAGAGTCAAGATTGGTATGATCCTGTGACATAGAGAAATTTGCGCAATTGTGGGGGCCTTTCAAACGACCAATCACCCATTGCTTAATTTTTTGGCATAGCAAAGCCTTGCATTTGAACAAGCATTGTGGATTCACTCATTTAATTACATACCTCTATTGATCAGATTGCACTACATGACAATTGAATGAGTGTTTTATGTGATAATGCTTAATTGCAAGTTGACAATCTAGTTTGCTATTAAACTTCATTCCAATCTCAAGAGATGCATCTAATGGAGGTGGTTCATTATAAGGCATATCAAATTCGGAGGATTAGTAAGCATAATCCAAGTTTAGATTACACATATGGAATGGTGGATCGTATGCCATTGCAATTACATGAGGTTCTAGCTCTAGATCATCGTCATTTTCATCGTCCTCATCCTCGTCCTCCCCATCATCAAAGTATATTTCTTCTTCACTCTCCTCACTTATTTCTTGTGGATCAAAATCGGCCACATCACTCAGTGGAATATACGGTTCAGGTTGAGATGGTTCAAGTTCAAATGTTTTGACCTGGTCAAAGTATGGTTCAGGTTGGTCAAAGTTTGCTTCAATTATTTTATTCAAGTAAGTAACGTTGCATCCAAAACGAACTTGAATAGCTTTTTTTTTCTCACTTCTAAAATATTTACTAATATCTTGTCTTTCACATATTTCACCATTGCCATGACATGCTTTGGCAAGTCGCCTTTCCCAAAGGAGACCTCATGACATATGCTTTGGCAAGTCACCATTCCAAAAGGAGACCTTGAATGGTGCTTTGAAGAGAATCAAAATATATTCCCACACATTGGGAAGTTGTAAAAACGTGATAATCTCTACATCCAGACTAATCATCTCTGTCATATTCAGTCTTCTCAGTCCAAAAGTGTTCATTTTCAAAGCGCTTTCTTGTGTGAAGCCATGCATAGGATTCTATTGGTCATTGAAGTCCTTAATTGAACATGTATATATTTAAATATAGACATTTCTTCTTTATAAATAGACCAAGTTTATGATCATATTTATTAACTCTTCTTTATATTTCTTCACAACTTCACGCTTCTACTCTTTAAAAATACATATTATTTCTTTGCTCTTAGTCACAATTTTACTGTCATCAAATGACATAGTTATGGAATGACGATAATCACATATCAGCGCTACACCACATTCAAAATTTGGTAAACAATACAATACTATAGGTTATATTTTTTATTTTTTCCTATATATTTTATACTAAGTTTCATTCTAAAATATAGTTTTATTATAATTCTTGTAAATATAGGATTCATCTCATTCTAATGTATTCAAATATATTTTTAATCTTTGCTTATTACAAGATTCATCTCAAAATTTAAGATCACTTAGTCATAAACACATTGCACCAAATTCTTTAATAATTCCATTGTTGAATCAAGCCGAATTTGATAATGTATCAAAAATAGAAAGTTATAAAATAGACAATTCACTAATTACTACTTTAGTTGAAAGTGGAGACCTGAAACCCACATGTTTCATCTTCCAAACGGGTGAATGTACCATAACATTAGAAGATCTTTCACTGCTACTTAGCTTATGTGTTGGGGGTAAAGGAGTAATTGAATCAACTATGATATCATGGACAAATGATTTTTTAGATTTGTTAGGAGTCACGCCACCTGATCTCAAAGAAAATTGAAATTTATAAAATTAAAATGGCTAAGAGAAATATTTTCAATGTTAACTCCATAATCATCGAATGAAAAAATAATTATACATTACAGAACATACATTTTAGAATTGATTGGCGGCATATTAATGCCTGACAAATCCATAACATAATACATATTATGTGGTTGCACTTGTTGAGAGATTTCCGAGAGACGGGAAAATACAGTTGGGGGTTAGCGTGTTTGGCAACACTTTATAGAGAATTGTGTCGTACATTTGAACCCGGTGTTATGTCGATCGATGGATGTTCACATCTACTTCAAACATGGGCATGATACCATATACCATTTCTTGCACCAATAAGTAATGTTGAGCCTCATTTTCCATTCGAAAAAAATGTAAATATCAAAAAACATAAATATTATATTTATAAAACTATTAATTATCTCACTAACATTCAAATTTATTTTCACTGTCGCGGCCTAAAATTTCTAGTGTTTTTCGAATTCAATGGAGTCGCCACTAAAATTTATTTTTAAATAGGGAAAATATTGGGAATCACTTAAAATAAAAATGAAAGAAAATGGTCTTTGAAACCAAATTTTGAGTTCGGGAGTCGATTATGTGTAGGGAAGGTGTTAGCACCCTACGATATCCGTTAAAAACGGTTACCTATAATTAATTGTGCAAGATTAATTTTAACTTAAGTATATTTATTTTTCTTTATTATTAAATATGAATGACAATTATTACTATATTTAAAATATGATTTTGAAATAAATATGTACTTAACAAATAAAGGATAAAACAAAAGAAAATTGTATTTATGTGCTTGACAAAAATGTGATCTTGCTCCTACGTATCTCTCGGTGTGATGGAGAAATCAAAGCTACGTGGTTCTTGGTTAGAAAATGCGGATGTCTTGGTTCTTAAAAAACAAGTTGATTTGATTTGAATAATTAATTAAAAAAAAAAGTTGTAAGACTATCAAATTGTTCAACTTGAATCTTAAAAGATCTCAGAGAATAAAAAGATGTCACATCTAGTTAACCCGTTTAAGAATAGTTATTTATTTTTGTTATAAATATGAGCTTTTAAAATCTTCAAGTTGTACAACTTGTATAATAACCGTTCAAAGATTAAAAAGATGTCACATCTAATTAATCACTTGAAAATAATTTTTATATAATTATTTAAGAAAAATAATAAAAAAAGAATTTTAAAAAGGTTAAATTATCATAAAATATATATATATATATATAATGTATTTTAAAATAATATTTTATTGATTTTACTTTTTTAAATAAATAATTTAACAAGTCAAAATAATTTCAGCAAGTAGTACACATGCTTGGGGACATTTGCAGGACAACATGGTCACGTGCTTGACATGTTATACTTCCAAACCAGCAAAGATTCAAAGTAGCCATCATCTCAAAACAACTTAGCCTTCATCATTTTTCAATATAAACTAGCATAAACAATTTAGCTCAAGCATTATTTCAATACAAACCAACATCATCTCAAAATAGAAGTAAACCCATTCAAAGCTCAATAAATCCTAAGCAAGTAAACCTATTTTAAAAATGAAATAGAAACAAGTATAGTAATCATAACAACAAGTCTGACAGGGACACATACCAAAAAGGAGAAGTGGCAGTGACGGCGGCGGTGCACGGTTGATAGTGGTTAGTGACTATTACCGGCGGAAATGACGGTGATTTCGGTTTCTCTCCTTTTCTCCTTCTTTGTATAATTTTTTTTTTTTTTTTATATCTGTAGTGTTAATCTCAGATTTTTTCTTCCCCCTTTCTTTGAAATTTGACAAGGTGTATTTATAGAGTTTTTTTTTTATACGTTTAGTTGATTTCTCATCTGTGCCACTGTTTGAGTTTGAGCTTTCCAAATCCTTGTTTGATGTTTTAATTTCTTGCTCATAACCTACATTTTTCTGCACCTCTAATGCCTTCATAATTTTAGATTATTTGTTTTGATCTGTTGATTTGCTGAGCTTATTCATTTGTCTTTTAGTTTCTTTTTTTAAACTCAAAATTTGTCTATTTGTTATGCATAGTGTGTACAATGGCAGTCATCATCAACATAGTAGGGTTTGATAGTGAACAAAAGCAACAATAGAGAACAAAACACAGGCAAAACTGGAAATAGCTGGCTTGATCTGATTTAATTTTTATTGTAATTTAATTTGGCTTTATTCTTGGTTTGTAATTTGATTTGCTTTTAAAACTCAGATTAGATTTGAAATTGTAAATTTATGATACATAATGAAATTATTTTTATTTCCTTTATTAAATATATATTTCATTTTTTATTTGTTTTTAACAAATTAAACAAAATTGGGGTAGTACAGTAGATATAGTGAAAAGGGTATGAAATTTGCCGATAAACCTCGTTATCATGCCATTGGATATCAAAAAAAAATTGATCACATGACCGTTCACTACAACATTTTTACTTTGTAACAACATTTGAAAAATGTTGTCAAACCACAGAAAAATGTTGCGAAAAAGAATACGCAACATTTTTTGCGTGTCTCATATGCGAGGGTTGCCTATTATCTTTGGTAACATTATTCTCGCACTTTTGGATACACTATTTATAAATGTTGCCTAAACTATAGAAATAGGGAACAATTTTTCAACGCGTCTAAGACAACATTTTTTAAGTGTTGCCATATCTGACAACAATTGATAAATGTTGCCTTAGAGCAATACAATGAGAACATTGATAAAATGTTGCTAGAGCTTATAGGCAACAATTTTAAACTATATTCATATATGTAAAATAAATTTTTATTTTTCAATAATTTTAATTCAAATCATAAATTATACATTTTATTATTATTTTATAATAATAAATTATTGTGTATATAATAAATTTAATTACATACACAAATTGAACTAAGAAAAACATAATGCAAATTTAACACATTATTAACAAAAATGTAATTAAATAAATGGTAGTAAACAAATTGTCTAACATTAGTAACATATATAGTAAACAAATAAATAGTAGTATTCAAATAAATTTTAATACTTAAAATACTGAGTGTAGCAAAATATATAGTTTGTTGAAGTTTAGATGCTTTCAATCAAGTACATGCTTAGTAAAAAAATATCATCCAGAAAAGCACAATTTAAAATCATCATCTAAACCATTCAAGTGTGTCTTCTTCATATTTAACATCTACATTGTCCTCTTCAAATTTGTCATCTATGTCATCCTCTTCAAATTCATTGCCTTCATCGTCAACATGAAATAATTTATCAATCATCTTCATTTGTTACATTGGTGCATAATAAAATAAAATAAAAGAGCTAAAAATCCAATTCATTTTCAACAAGGCAAATAAGCTAGGTCCTAAACTTATCAAAAGAGGAATGATAGCAACTGCAATGCTTTAAACAACAGATCCAGTAAGTGTCCACCGCAAACTACTTCAGTTTTCTAACAAAACAATATCACAAAATTTAAAATAAAACAGTCGTTAACTCAAAAATCCAAAATCCAAAATCCAAATACAAGCAAAAATAGAATGCAAAATCCAAATATAGCAAAAACAATTCTCACCATAGTAACATTCACTTCATTACTTTCATATTATCTTGAAATCCAATTGCTGAAAAAATCTTTTCTTTATACTGTTGTTGTAAATACAAACATAATAAAGTTCAAACTTTGAACAAAGAATAAAATATACAATTCTGTTGACAAAGATTAAAGCCAAGATGAAGGGATCTTTCTCATTTGGGGAAAGACTAGTCAGTGATTCCTAGTCAGTACACTGAAAGCTTTCTGGCCTTATAAAATGGAGCCAACATTTTTGTAACGGTTTCTCAACAGTTCAAGCAAATAAGATATTTAACTAATGTAAATTTAATATGGTGAAATAAAAAAGTACTAACATAACAAATAACAGATACGTTTCAAAATTATTCCCATAAATATTTTTAGGGAACGTTTATACAGTGTTGCAAGAATAGAGATGACAACAGATACAAAATATTGCCTTATCCACTTTTAGGCAATATTTTATACATGTTGCTTAAAAAGGTGTTGCTAGAGACTACAATTGTTGTAGTGGTTAATGATGTAATATATTAAAACATTACTTTATTTCTATTATTTTATTTATTCTTATGCATATATTACTAATAAACTTGTTATATATTAGTTTCGTTGGAGGCCCTACCTACGTCTAACATATGATAATCTAGAAGACAATTGGCTATGGAATGCATCTACATATTTGATTTATTTCTACATAATAAAAATAAATCAAACCAATAGAGTGAAACTACAATTTGGACTATCTCAAGAAATTTCACATCTCTTGAGGAACATGAGAAAGTATCATAAGGTAGATTTGCATAAACAAGTTGACTATATGCCTAACTATATTATATTCTTCATGTCGAATATATGCCTAACTATAGTCACAAGAGAATTATATTCTTCATGTTGAATTTAAACCTTATGATACTTTATGATGAATTTAAACCTCTAAATGTTGAATTTAAACCAAGTTATGAATACATGGTTTGATTTTGCAAATATTCTAAACGATTTATTTCTGTAGAAAACCAATTGGTTGATCTTCATGCCAATCCACCCCTACCTCGACCACAATTTAGCCAACATTTTCTTTAAGAATCAATGTCCAACACAACACAACAAAATCAATATTATATATCAACACCTTTTGATACTCAACCTCCTCCTCATACTTTTACCCACACACCACATCAACCTTACGGGTTCACACCAAAGGAACAACTTAATTTCGACAGCCAACAATCACATCAAGAAGACAACCGTCGACTATCCTTTGCATCAAGCGAAGATGAATTGTTGTATAGCACATTCAACACTCGTTATAATACACCTGAGTCCACTACCCAGTTAATGAATAATATGTGTCAACAAAGCTTTCAAACTCTAAGCTTTGGGAATACATATACTATGTTGAATCAAATATCCAATTGGACTAAAAGTGAAAGTAGTTCTTCTGCAGCACTTCCTTCCAGACATCCTCAACAGCAAGAAGAAGAAGATTAACAAGAAGAAGAAGAGGCCACCGTCGACATTAATTTTATCATAATTTTTGTAAAATTTGTGATATTTTTTATTAATGAATTATATAATTTAAAATTTTATCGTAATTTAAAATTTATATTTATGTATTTTTATGAATTATATATATATATATATATATATATATTAATTATGTGATATAAGTACAATATGAATATAAAAAATTGTCTTTTGATCATTTTAGGAATATATTAATTCTTCTTTAAATATCTTGTTAAAGTCTCATTTTGAATAAGTTTGAAATTCTTTAATTGATGTGCTTCTTAATATTCGTAATATTTTTCTTTTGACATAAAGTAATTTATTTAATTTCACAAAATAATTACCTTTAACAAATCACATTTGTTTTTTTGGTCAAAAACAATCACAATTCTTTATCCATGGTTAGAAACCAAAATCAGAAAATAATTCAATATCTATACTGGTAGATACATTCTATTTGTAATGATTAAATTTCAAATATCACAAAGATATGAATCATTATTTTTACCTATATATATTATTGAGGTGAATGGTCAGATAATATATACCACTAAATTTTTATTGAAAAAGAATATATAAAATATGAGAGGAAATAGGATAGCCATGTCAAAATTATTGGTTTTAGCACCCACAATGATTGTGACGGTGGTTTCAATGGTAAGATCAGATTCACACAACTACACTGATGCATTAACAAAGAGCATTTTGTTTTTTGAAGGCCAGAGATCTGGAAAATTACCAAACTCTCAACGGATGACATGGAGAAAAGACTCTGCTCTTTGTGATGGTTCTGATATTCAAGTAAGAATTCTTTACATGTAATTAGGAATCTAGCTTTGTATCTCAAAGTATACAAAGACTCACACACGTACGATTTTAACTTTTTTAAACATCTAATAAATAATTTCTAAATTATTTATTATTTATTTCAAAAAATAAACTCTATGACTAATAGTAACTTATTTTGAGAAAATATATAATTACTAATCACAATAATTAAAGTTTTATTAATTGATTATTACAAATTACTAATAAAGTGAGAATATAATTTCATTTTCTAGAATTCTTCCTTCACGTAATTTGATCATTAAAAAATTTACTTTTCTATCGTATGTATATTCTAAACACAGAAAGATATGGTTGGTGGATATTACGATGCTGGTGACAATGTAAAATTTCATTTCCCTATGGCATTCACAACAACCATGTTAGCATGGAGTGTCATAGAAGTTGGAGATTTCATGGATTCAGATCTTGAACATGCATATGAAGCTATTCGTTGGGGGACTGATTATTTCCTTAAAGCCACAAGTACCCCAAACATGATTGTGGCACAAGTTGGTAATCCTATTAGTGACCATAATTGTTGGGAAAGACCTGAAGATATGGATACTTCTAGACAAGCCTATTATATCACCAATGAAAGGCCTGGTTCAGAGGTTTCATCTGAGATTGCCGCTGCACTTGCTGCATCATCCATTGTATTTAGGAATATTGATTCCAATTATTCCAATGAGCTTCTTGCTAGGTCTAAACAGGTATTTAATATGTATTTAATTTGAATTTTTTGCTATCAATATTCTAGGGAAATTTTTTACATTTATTACAGGTTTATTAACAAGAAAAATACTTTTTAAAAAATTAATCAATTGTAAGAGTTAAGTATCTGTTTTTTTACAACAATTTGAGTAAAGTATCTGTTTTTTTACAACTATTTTACGAAAAGTAATAACACTGTTTAAAAAAATCATTATTAGAAATTTTTATATGTTTTTTTACATTTTTGATAAAAATTATAATCTGAAAAATAATTGAAACAATATTTCACATGAGAAGTTATTGTGATTAACTTTTCATAAAAATCATCTAAACAATATATTTTTTATTTTAAAAAGAGGACAAACATATAATAATTTTTGCTTTTAAAAAAATTAACAAATAATATCTAAGTTTTTTAAATCCCAAAATTAATTTTTATATTTGAAAGCCAAATACCTTACTACTACTAATAATTATATCTCCATGTGATATTTAGGTGTTTGACTTTGCAAATAATTATCGTGGATCCTATAATGATAGCATAGGTGAAGCAGCATGCCCCTTCTATTGTGATTTCAATGGCTACATGGTATGACTTGACCAACATAGTTTCATTTTTTGTAGGATCTTTCTGAATAATTATTTTTCTTGTATGTATCTTAATTAATTCATTTTTTTGCTTGCAATGATATTCAGGATGAGTTAATTTGGGGTGCAGCGTGGTTGTATAAGGCAACTAATATACAAAGTTATTGGGACTTTGTAAAATCAAATATCCAAAACTTAGAATATCCTGTTGCAAGAAATATTAATGGTTTTAAAGTTATTGCTAATGGTGGTAGTTTTGGTGAATTTGGATGGGATGCCAAACATGCTGGCATTAATGTGCTTGTTTCTCAGGTTAGTGACATATTTCATTAATTTATTATTATTATTATTATTATTATTATTATTATTATTATTATTCGTTTTTAGAATATAATTTTGTCTTTCAAAATTTGGCAGTGGGTGATGAATGATTCATCAATCCAGAGTCCATTCACTTCCAATGCAGACAACTTAGTGTGCTCTTTGTTGCCGAATTCACCAATAAAAACTGTATCATACTCCAATGGTAAGAGAACATGAATAAAACCCAAGTGGTTTGGGCCTTAATCTAGCTTGTATGAACTAAGTGTAGAGTATCCAGTAGACAAACTTTCAATTAGTTAGAAGGATTTTGTGAAATTTATTTTAATAACTATTGTAAGTAGGTATATCTGTTTAAATTAAAAAAAAAATCATATAATATTTTATTTGCTTGAGATATATTTGTTGGGCAGTCGTCATATATAAATTTACATGACTTTGGGTTCTTATATTCAATCCAATTAGGTGGACTTTTATTCAAACTGGGAGCAAGTAATCTACAACATGCAACATCAATGTCTTTTCTTTTGATTGTGTATGCACGATACATGAGAGTTAACCAGAAAACCGTATCTTGTGGAAATCTAGTTGTTGGTCCGACCAGCCTCATAACTGTTGCAAAATGTCAGGTATATTTTAAATAAAACGTTTCACTTAGCGTATATTTGGATTGAATGTGAGTTAAATAATGGTCGTTATCATTTTATCACATTCACTATCTCTTTAGTATTGGGAATTTTGTAAAAACTTTCATTGAAATATTTTGACTTCATTTTACCTTGTATCATAAAAATAAATTTTATATAAATACTTATACTATAAGTTGTTATTGTTTATTGAATACCAGTATTCAAAATTTTATAATTGCAATATACTTAAAAATAATGATATTTGAGGACTAATATTTGGAAAACCAATGACCTTTTTATTTCACAAGAAAACAAATATTAGGGATGAAAAAATCACATGATTAAAAAGTGAGGTAGCAATATACATATTCAATATATTCCATATACTAACTTTTTTTTATGGGAAATACTAATAATTCATATATTCAAAGTAATATAATGTACATATTATGAAATGTGTTTTGTAACTTCAATATTTGTAGGTGGACTATATTCTAGGAGACAATCCACTAGGGATATCATACATGGTAGGATATGGACCAAAATATCCCCAAAAGATACACCATCGAGGTTCAACAATGCCGTCAATAGCCGTGTACCCAAATAAAATGGAGTGTCGTGATGGAGATAAATACTTTAAATTAGATACACCCAATATCAATATACTAACAGGGGCAATTGTTGGAGGACCAGCAGAAGACGATTCTTTTCAGGACTCGCGCTATAATGTTCCACAATCAGAGCCAGCTACATATATCAATGCTCCTTTTGTTGGCGTTTTGGCTTACTTCAAACAACTAACAAACTTGACCTATAGTGACAGCATAACACCTCGGTAAAGGTCATAGATATGTATATAGGACAGAAAAGCTATACCCATACCAATTATTCTTTACGTTAATAATTACCATATATATACTAAACCACGTCCACTTTAAATTACTTGAGTATTTATTGATATCAAAAAGGTTTGTTTACCTAACATATAATAAGTATACAAAGTCTTAAAAAATAAAACTTCAATTACATATTAACGCTTCTCATTTCTCCTACAAGTAATAGTAAAAATATATGATTGATAACACAATTCAACATAAATAATATTGCTCCTAAATAACAAAGGAAATCCTTATAATTTTGATGATAATTAATTAATAATAAAAAATACTATTTTCAGTATCTTTATTATTGTTTGGACAAGGAGAATTCAAAGTGTAATACTCCATATAAAAATATTAGTAATATCATTTATTGTTTCAGACACAAACCATGTGAGTTTTTAGTTGATTAAAATGTTTCAACCTCATTAATTATTATACACTACGCAAAAAATAGAATTTTACAGTACTTTTTTAACCAATTTATAACGCTTTTTTTTAAATAAAAAAAAAGTGTTGTGGAATCGAACGCTATAAAAGATACAACAGCGCTTTTTTAAAACCAAAAAGCGCTATAAAACATATAGATATATTGCGCACTTGTTATGCACATTTTACAGCGCTTATTTGAAAAAATGCTGTAAAATGCGCACACATTATATGCATTATTATGCATCTTTTACGACACTTTTTCAAAAAAACGTAAAATATGCACCTATAATGCATATATTGGGTGCGCATTTTACAGCGCTTTTTCAAATAAGCGCTGTAAAATATGCACCAAATATATGCATTATAGTGCACATTTTACAGCGTTTTTTTGAAAAAGCGCTGTAAAATGTGCACCCAATATATGCATTATAGTACATATTTTACAGCGCTTTTTCAAAAAAGCACTGTAAAAGGTGCCATTTTTTTTTAAAACGTTGAAAATTAAATTTTTGAAAAACGCTTTTTAGTTTTTTATGGCATTTTTTTAGAAAGCGTTGTCTTTTAATTTTTTTCCCAAAATTATTTTCATCCAGAATCAGTTCACACAACAACAAAACATATTCAAATACGTATTCAGAATCAGGTCACACAATCAGTACACAAAAATAGAACTATATAACTTTATATATTAATTTACAATAGAACATTCAGATACATATATATAACTTAATTAACTACATATACATTTGACAGATATTGTACAACAACACATATTCATATACATGTTCATATATTGTGTCATATTCATATACATATAACTAACAGAATACACATAATATAACTAGCTACCATATAATATTCATATCCCTTGCAGCACGCTATTTCCCAGAAAATCAAATAATGTTCATTTCAAGCACATACTGACACCAATACTCCTTTAGTTCCATTAGATCTTCCTTAGAGTATGATGGACTGGAATTGTCAAATTACTGTGCAATATAAAAATTGAACATATTAAGTTAGAATCAAATATATAGATAATTTATATATGAAAATCATATAATGAAAATACTGTACCATTTCTTGAATAATAGTTTTATTCCTATCAACAATCTCCTTCATGAATCGCAATACATAGTACTCACAGTCGATGTTGTTAGTTTGACGAGGGCACTGTAAAATAAAACATATAAGTCAATATAATATTTGTGCATTAATCGTAAAGGCATATATTTGTAAATGAAAATTTAAAGGCATATATTTCAAACCTTTATTGGAATCTATGTGATGTTATTTAGACTTTTGCTTCGACACTATAGCACCTCTTTGAGCTCGAAAAACTTGTAAAGCACTATCGAATAATAAATGTGATTATTATAGCATTAACAAACACATTATTTATATATTTATGTAAGAAATAAATGAATATTACTTACGTGTCGAACATAGTCTTTATATCAGAGTGATTGTTGTAATTGTCATGCAAGGGATCCAAATAGTATATAACTTCAGAGGTCGCATTGATTGCAAATAGCACCCAATATACCCTACAACAACAAAAATTTGGTTAAGCAATTTTGTTTACACAACTAATAAATTAAGATCTCATAAATTAAAAAAGATATAAATAAATAATATATAATTGTGTACCCTGAATTATATGGTGCAAAGAACAATTTATCCTTCTCTATATTTCCTAATAACATATCTACAATGTAAATCTTTACATTTACTAGATCAAGTTTACACATAGACAGCTTATGCGGAGACAAGAATGAGTATCTATTTGACAATTTGCGCGTGCACACAACCTTCTCATACAAAAACCTTCAATGAAAATTTCAAACTAGATTAATTACCAATAAATTTAATTAATTACCAATAAATGCAATTAAAAGTATTTTTACCTTATGTACAAGCTGATGACAGTAGCACTCAGTTCCTTATGGTTGAGATGTTCGAATATGTGCTCCTTTTCGAAAAATTCTTCATACTCATCTCCGAATATAGCTTTATTCATGGTTATGATTTGCGAATCGTCGTTGCTGCCCATATTCCTTTTTACTTAGATGTCAAGACACGCCTTGTATTTAGCAAGGCATGGCTGACTTATTTTAGGAGCAGCAGCGATAGATTGTCCCTAGTCCAGTTTTCTAGGTGCAACTTTGGCAGCTTTATTACCCTCCAGCTTTTGTAGTTTGCCAAATTTATTACCCTCCAATTTTTGAGGTTTTCTGGCTTTATTTTGCTGTGCGGGTGGTTTATTTGATTGAATCTAAAAAGATGAGGTTAATTGTTAGTTTATTGAATCTGAAAAATGACAAACCTTAGGGAATAAATGTGACAAACCTTTTCGGGCGATGTAATTGATTCGGTTTTGGGAATCTTTTTATCATTCCCTTTAGGCTTTTTCAGCATCTAAATATAAATGTGAAATTCAAGTTAGGAGCGGAAAAAAATCAGCAATTAAATCTACATATCAATTAAACATACATTTCAATTAATTAAATATACCTTATCAAGGGCAACAAGATATGTGGGCCATGCCACGTAACTACCAATTGCTTCACCCAAAAACTTCATATCTCCATTGTTGTCCAGTATCGGCAACGATGCATTTGGTTCCAAAACAACAATTGGTGATACTTTGACATGGCCCATAGGGATCGGTGTGTTGTGCAATACTTCTCCCGAAGTATTGTATAATTTTCCCTTTCTGACCTTCCGATGAGTAGGGGAGAATAAGTACAGCACGCATGGAGTGACACCCTAAATCAATGGTTAAAACATAAGTATAGTAATTAGTTACCTCGGGAAGACTTTTGAGACCGATGTTGCAACTCGTGTTTTCACTCTCCATTTGTATTTCACGTTGGAGCTGATCCGGGAGTTGCTTGTCTTTGTTCGTCTTCACCAAAAGTGCCACTTGCTCTGTAAGGAGTTTGAGCTTCTCTAATACTTCCTCATTGGATGGATTTTGGCGTTTCTCTTGGGAAAAATAGCTTTTAGGAGTTACGCCAAATCCTTTCCCCCTAACCCGACCAGAATACTCAAGAACATTAAACACTTTACCCAGAATGTCCATGCAACTAGCTTTGTTGCCCTCTTGATTTTCAGAACTTTGTTCGATAGTCTTCTAAAATACATGTAGGATTAAAAAGATAAGTTCAATATCATTTTTAAAATACAATATTAAAAAATATTCAAGTGATAAAATACAATATTAAAAAATATTAAAGTAATGAAATACTTACCCAAAGTTCTATTACTTTTTGGACATTTTCATTGTCAACCACTCCGTCCTTATTTACACGAGCTTCCTTCCACAATATATGACGACCCAACGGTTGATCGGATTGGGTGTCTTGTCGCTATTCGTTAAGATCATAAATAAAATATTAGTTAGATTCTATAGTTTATAATACAAATTACTTACATGTTTTTGCTCAAGACGTGCATATCCTATACGTGATTTTTTGTATCGGTGCGTCGGATTTCACAAACATTCAAAAATAAGCATTCATGCAACATCAAAATAAAGAGAAACGATAAGAAAATTGTGCACCAGTATTTATACTGGTTCGGTTATCGACTAGATAACCTACATCCAGTCCTGAAATCTAAACCAGATTTCAGCCTTTCAAATAGAATGAATTGAGTATTTTTTTACAGATTTTCTAGCTCAATCATAACCTATCTATCCAACTCACTCACTTCTATTACAACGCCACCTTATCCCTAGAGTTACTCGCCAAACCCTCACGAGATCAAGATGAGACTTCTTCTTGATGAACACACGCACCAACAAAGATAGTCACCAGTTTACACTACTGGATTTTCCATAACTTTCTTTACAATAGTTTTTACAGAAAAGATAAAAGAGCACTAACGATGATGACTCAATCACAATATGAATTTCACACAAAAGGGATTTGCCAAATGAGTATTTTGTGTGTAGTTACAATTATTTCTCTCAAAGTGTTTTTCTTGATTTCTGTGTTATGAAAACGTGTAATGAATAATCGTTAAAGTTATTGTGATTGATTCAATTTATATATGTTTAGAAAAACAACAATTAAATCAATTTCTCAATCAATTTAATAATCGTTTAAAACCAGCTTAATGGATTTCCGAATCGATTATCGCGTTTCTTGTTTTTCTTGAATCTTGAACATATAGAAATTAATCGATTTGCCAATCGATTCTTTTGATGCATAAATCAGAAACTGAAGCTAAGTTCATATCAGAATCGATTGAATAATCGATTATATGTATTTTGTTCAAACAACGAGATCAAAACAATCGATAACTCAGTCGACTTATATTTATTAACATAATCGATTTGGCAATTGGCTGAATTCTCCATGTAACACAAGCCTTAACCTTAATCGATTTGCTAATCGATTGAACTGATCACAGTGACTCAAATATTTTGCTTTAATCGATTCGTCAATCGATTTTACTAGTCATAGTGACTCAGACATTTAGTTCAATCGATTTGGCTTGTTACAATAGCTCATCCATTTAGTTGAAATCAATGTGCCAATCGACTAGGAAACATGTTTCTGATAAATGATTAATCAGTTTATTCTTTCAATCGATTACCTAATTGATTGCGACAAAACCTATAGTTTAAGAAACTTAATTCAATTGATTGTCCAATCGATTGGATTGATCACATAACTCATCCCTGATGAAAAACTTTTTCACAATCGATTTGCCAATCGATTGATTCAGTAACTGGTTGGTTCTGTGTATCACAAAATCGATTACTCAATTGATGTTCTAATCAATTGTCCAATTGATTGGTTTAAAACTAGAACTCAAGTTTTAAAAAAAAACTTTAAGTAATCGATTTCCCAATCGATGTACTTAGTAAAAACCTTTGTTTTGAATCAGACAATCGATTGCTCAATTGATTACTCAATTGACTTATCAGTTGATTAATTTATTTCCTTATTTTATGATTACATCACGAGATCAAGATGAGACTTCTTCTTGATGAACACACACACCAACAAAGATAGTCACCAGTTTACACTACTGGATTTTCCAGAACTTTCTTTACAATAGTTTTTACAGAAAAGATAAAAGAGGACTAATGATGATGACTCAATCACAATATGAATTTCACACAAAAGGGATTTGCCAAATGAGTATTTTGTGTAGTTACAATTATTTCTCTCAAAGTGTTTTTCTTGATTTCTGTGTTATGAAAACGTGTAATGAATAATTGTTAAAGTTATTGAGATTGATTCAGTTTATATATGTTCAGAAAAACAACAGTTAAATTGATTTCTCAATCGATTTAATAATCGTTTAAAACCAGCTTAATCGATTTCCCAATCGATTATCGTGTTTCTTGTTCTTAGAATCTTGAACATATAGAAATGAATCGATTTGCTAATCGATTATTTTAATGCATAAATCAGAAACTGAAGCCAAGTTCATATCAGAATCGATTGAATAATCGATTATAGGTGTTTTGTTCAAACAACGAGATCAAAACAATCGATTACTCAGTCGACTTATATTTATTAACATAATCGATTTGGCAATTGGCTGAATTCTCCATGTAACACAAGCCTTAACCTTAATCGATTTGCCAATCGATTGAACTGATCACAGTGACTCAAATATTTTGCTTTAATCGATTCGTCAATCGATTTTCCTAATCATAGTGACTCAGATATTTAGTTCAATCGATTTTCCAAATGATTTGGCTTGTTACAGTAGCTCAACCATTTAGTTGAAATCAATGTGCCAATCGACTAGGAAACATGTTTCTGATAAATGATTAACTAGTTTATTCTTTCAATTGATTACCTAATCGATTGCGACAAAACTTGTAGTTTAAGAAACTTAATTCAATTGATTGTCCAATCGATTGGATTGATCACAGAACTCATCCCTGATGAAAAACTTTTTCACAATCGATTTGCCAATCGATTGATTTAGTAACTGTTTGCTTCTGTGTATCACAAAATCGATTACTCAATTGATGTCCCAATCGATTGTCCAATTGATTGGTTTAAAACCAGAACTCAGGTTTTAAAAAAAACTTTAAGTAATCAATTTCCCAATCGATGTACTTAGTAAAAACCTTTGTTCTGAGTCAGACAATCGATTGCTCAATTGATTACTCAACTGACTTATTAGTTGATTGATTTATTTCCTTATTTTATGATTTCATTTTTACTTTGGCAAATTCTTAAGTATGAAATCATAGTGATGAGTCTACTTATCAAATACTATGAACACTGTTAAGACTAGATAGATTTGCATCTTTCTCAAGCACATCCTCCAATTTTGCTTGATTCCTTGTGTTCCAAGCTTTTGTCCAAGTGTATAGTGTTTGCTTGTTTTTCCTGAAATGTAACTTAGTTCAAACTGTTAGTTTTATCAAATGATGCATGTTCATTGTATGTTTGTTAATTATGTCAAAATCATGATCAAGAGGACTTATGTCTAACAAAATAAAATTTAGAATAACTACAAACTTATAGAAAACACTCAATATATGGCCAACTTAAAAAAGATCTTGCGGCTGAAGAAATCCTTACATATTACTGACTGAAAAAATCCTCACAAATGCTAAAATTCAAATTGGTTGTTATTCAAGGCTAAAAAAGCCATCACAAATACAAAATATGTTTTTGACTTATTGAAACGTTTATGGCGGCCAAAAATAGTCACAAAATTATTGGAAAGAAAATTTATTTGAATTTGTAGCCGCCAATACTGTCACAACGGACTTGATTGATTGAAAATATTAGTTGGAATTTGGGGTGACATATATCCTCACAAAATCATAACGTTGGAGCATCGTGAAGGCTTAGGCCATCATAAAAATCAGCCCATTGGAGCATTGTAAAGGTTTAGATCAAGACAAATTAAATCAGCCCTTTGAAGCATTGTGAATACATTGGCAGCCACAAAGGCAACCTTTTCTGAATGCCTAGGCTGCAACAAAGCAATAGTATTGTTGGAATTAGTTGTTGTAATCGCCATGCAAGGGATCCAAATAGTATATAACTTCAGATGTCGCATTGATTGCAAATAGCACCCAATATACCCTACAACAACAAAAATTTGGTTAAGCAATTTTGTTTACACAACTAATAAATTAAGATCTCATAAATTAAAAAAGATATAAATAAATAATATATAATTACGTAACCTGAATTATATGGTGCAAAGAACAATTTATCCTTCTCTATATTTCCTAATAACATATCTACAATGTAATTCTGTACATTTATTGGATCGAGTTTACACACCGACAGCTTATGCGGAGACAAGAATGAGTATTTATTTGACAATTTGCGCGTGCACAACACCTTCTCATACAAAAACCTTCAATGAAAATTTCAAACTAGATTAATTACCAATAAATTTAATTAATTACCAATAAATGCAATTAAAAGTATTTTTTACCTTATGTGCAATTAAAACTCAGCTCCTTATGGTTGAGAAGTTCGTATATGTACTCTTTTTCGAGAAATTCTTCATACTCATCTCCGAATATAGCTTTATTCATGGTTATGATGCGCGAATCATCGTTGCTGACCATATTCCTTTTTACTTGGATGTCAAGACACGCATCGTATTTTGCAAGACATGGCTGACTTATTTTAGGGGTAGCAGCGATCGATTGTCCCCAGTCCAGTTTTCTAGCTGCAACTTTGGCAGCTTTATTACCCTCCAGCTTTTGTAGTTTTCCAGCTCTATTACCCTCCAATTTTTGAGGTTTTCCAGCTTTATTTTGCAGCGCTGGTGGTTTATTTGATTGAATATGAAATAATGAGGTTAATTGTTAGTTTATTGAATCTGAAAAAATGACAAACCTTAGCGAATAAATGTGACAAATCTTTTCGGGCGATGTAATTGATTCATTTTTTGGAATCTTTTTATCATTCTCTTTAGGCTTTTTCAGCATCTAAATATAAATGTGAAATTAAAGTTAGGAGCGGAAAAAATCAGCAATTAAATATACATATCAATTAAACATACATTTCAATTAATTAAATATACCTTATCGAGGGGAACAAGATGTGTGGGTCATGCCACGTAAATACCAATTGTTTCGCCCAAAAACATCATATCTCCATCGTTGTCCGGTATCGACAACGGTGCAGTTGGTTCTAAAGCAATAATTGGTGATACTTTGACATGGCCCACAGGGATCAATGTGTTGTGCAATACTTCTCCCGAAATGCATTTTAAATATAGATTAATATTTTATATAATTATTATTAAAAATTGCGTTTTTAATAAATGCTGATGCGCGTCGCGCGCCCTAGGTGCAGACTTTGCACTCCGGGCGCGTATTGACAGTGTTGAATGGCTAGAAATGCGCTTAAGGCGCGCAAGGTGCGCTCCAGGCACACAGCATCTGATGTTTGACGTATTTTGCATTTGTCGCATCTTTCGAGTTGAATTTGGTTCCGGTGTCTTCATAAAAGTTGTAGACATGGAGCTTAGCGTTCATTAGCACTTGGTTTGACTCCAATTGGACAACTAAAACTCCAGATATGGCTGAAATAATCCACATAGGTCATGTTGATTTCTCACCAAAATTCAGCACTGCACTAACACAAAGTAACAACACAAAACTACGAAAAATCTCTACCTAATTAAGCAAATAAGAACAAAAACATTTCATTAAATCAAATAACTAAAATCAACAAAATATATCAAATAACTCATTAAATTAACTAATGATTAAAAATAAATAAGACTAAAATCAATAAAAATTATGTATATGATGAAGAGTCATCAATCGTGTTCATGTTATTTTGAACATATTTTTATTTTGGGAATTCCCGCTCTGGTAGTGACATCGACTTGGGACTACATTTGCACATAATATTAAACTTATGTATGTGTTCTTCAAAAAGAATTTTGTTATTTGATATTATGATTGCAAGTTGTTAAGTTTGAAGGAAATTTTGAATTTATGTAACATGTTTATGATTATATGATACTCGTTACCTTAATAAAAAAATATATATGTTCAAAAGTTTGTATATTTATTTGTTTGAAGGATTTCACTCTTTAAAAATAAGAAAAATTAATTTTTTTTTTATTTAGGGTTTAGGGTGTCACAAAATTCACTCTAAGTGGTCTGAAATATACATTCCCTCCTTATACTTCAAACTTATGAAACTATTCAGTAAGAATAATTTATTATTTTCTAATTTAGAGGCAATCAAAGTCTCTATCTTATCCTACATAGTTTTTTCATCTGTGTCATTAGCAATATGATTATAAACAATATCTTTTACATATTGCCTAACAAAACGACATACCTGTTGATGTTCAAAATCCTATTCTTCCATAGATTTATCATCTGGCTTTTTAGAAAAAATAGAAAGATGAATTTTCTTCACAAGTAGCAAATCTTTCATCTTACCCTTCCACAAATGATAATTTGTACCCTTCAAGCATACATCTTTATGTTCATAATTGCCTTCATCCTTCAAGCAAGTCAAATAGCCCTTCAACCAATAGCTCTAATGCCACTCTGATTGGAATAAACACAAAAAACACAATAACAAGTAATACGCAACGGATATAAAATTTCCCTAACTTGCAAGAACCCATGAGGAGCAACAACAAATATATGGCAACAAATTAATCAAAATAAAGGACGTAATGAACTTCAATATTTTAACGTGGAAAACCCCTCAATGCAAGGTTAAAAACCACAGGTTGTGTAGACCAAAGAAATAGCTCCACTATAATCAAATAAGAATACAAGAGAGTCTCAAAATGATCCACAGAGTGTGCCTACAACCAACCAAAACAAAAAAGCAATAAAGCCTACAAATGAAAAACAAGAAGAAGAAAAACACCCAAAAAAAACAGTTGTTGTGCGAGCACAGTTCTCCCTCTCTGAATGTCGTTTCGTCGATCCGACTGTTGAAAACGAAGATCTGAATGTTGCGAATTTGCTGTCCAAAAATCAGGCTGATCCTACGATTAACGAAATCGATCTTTTTTTGGGACTAATTTAACAAAATCGGGATAGCTAGGGTTACTCATCTCTTTTCTCTTTTGGTGGTTGTCTTTCCTATCAAAATAGTCTCTCTTGTAACCCTAATTAGACAACTCTCCACTTAAATAAGTGAGACACATAGACTACAATATTTGGGTTTTTCGCCACATAGGAAGGGAGCCCAATACCTAACATGTAGTGCATTGGTGGAGGATAACATGCATATTTCTTTCCAACTTCCATTCAGTAAGCTATGCTGGACGAGTTAAGAATGCATCAGCTTATATGACAACTTGTGTCATGCTACTCTACTGCACATGATGATTTATTTGGACTACAATGTGAATGCATAGCTGTTGCAAGTGTCACGGCAACACTGAATTTATGGACTTTGTGGAATGTAAAAAATAAGAAATTGTGGGAACATGTTACCAAAAGTCCACAAAACTATGTCATGAATGGGAAAATTATGTTGGACAACTGGAGGAGAGCGCGCATATATAACGCATGGGCAGCAACACAACAACATTTTAGACGCAACAGACATTCGATGGAAAAAGATTGGAGCGAATCGTCTAAAGTGTAATATTAAAACTTCTTTCTCTTTTCAGTACAAAATATTAAATGAGGTCATAGAATAAATTTTAATTTTAAATATTAAATATTATTTAGTCAACAATAATTATATATTTACTATGTATCATTTAATCTAAAGTTAGTCATATTACCATTTTATTGTTTATAAACGACTTTTTTAAAACTTATGAGAATTTACAACGGTATAAATCAAACAAAAAAAATTACAAAAATTAAAATCAAAACGAAACATATTTACAAAGACCAAAAACATATTTAAATCTTATTTATGTTAATGAAATAGTTTTTTATAAAAAAATTCAAACCAAAGCCCTTAAATGACCCCTTTTATAGCTTTTTATTTTTAGTTTTAGTTTATTTTAGTGATTTAATATTTTATTTATTGAGTTATTATATTAATTATTCTAATGTTCTCAAAAAACTATTAATCCTTTATAGTGTTAAATTTGAATTTAAATTCATAAATTTGTTTTTAAATTTTTGAATTCTTAAGAAAAATTAATTAAGTCCCATTCTACTATCAATATAAGAAAACAAAACACTTCTAAACACTACACATTTTTGAGTTGTGACAACAATAAAAAAGTGTGACGTAAATCAAAATATCTGTGGCCTAAAAGTTAGGCAACGGTTTGGCAACGGTTTACAAAGTGTTCTGTAGGTGGTCATTGCCTATTCTTTAAGGCAGCAGTTTTTTACTTTTGTCCACGAAGTCTAAAACACCGTTGGTGAATACACTCAAAGAGGCCACATTTTGTTTGAATTTTAAAGGTTTATGAACTAGTTTTGCCAATAGTTTATAAATGTTGCATATATAATTAGGCTACGGGTTTGTGTAAATTATTTATGTTTCAGGCAACACATTCATGATGTTGTCAAAAGAATAGACAACATTTTTTGGTCTAAGACAATAGATTTGTATGTGTTGCATATAACTTTATACCACGATTAGCCCAAAAAAATTTTAAGACAATAGATTTTTATGTGTTGTCTATACTTTTCAACCCTAAACATTCAATTTTAGTCTACATTTTTCTATTTGTTGCCTATAGATTTATCATACACTCTCATTTTGTTGGCAAACATTGATAATTAATTATTATTGCTTGTCATAATCGAACATTAACTAATTGTTATTGAACAAAACACAAAAGAGTTAAACATAATCAAGACTTAATTAAAGTATATATTACGGAGAAAAATAATTGTCTCATCATAATAATGTAAAACAAATAATACTAGATATCCAAAAAAAATATCCAAAAAAAAAAA
>JBBPBS010000249.1:431829-479544 GCA_037974835.1 Cicer judaicum
CAAGATTTATTTTATTTTTCATTGTTTTTATGAGATAAGTTACAATATGTGTGTTATTAATAATGATAAATGTATCGAATTTAACAAAATTAAATAGACGAGTTTTATGAATATGTTGATTTTATTTGAATTTCAATCATTTTTAATTTCATTAACAAATTTTAAGTGTTTTATTATTATTAGTATTATTATTATTGTTGTTATTATTATTATGATGATTATTAATATTATTTATTATACATCATTATCAATGAATTTTTCATATTAGTATTGCATTGTCAAATTCTATTGTATAATAAATAAATAAACACAATTAAATCAATTTCTTTATAGAAATGATTTTTTATGAAAGGACCTATGATATCCCTCTTGTTCTATTTTTAAAATTTTAAATTATTTGTTGTAAACATATAATTCTAAATTTGCTCAACTTTAATAAATGACATTCTCGATTTTGTCTCTTTTGTTTTTCTTTATATTCTCATTGGTTTGCTTTAACTAGTTCATGTGTTTAGCAAGTAACTTTTATACCACTTATGCTTTTATATTTTAGTCAATTCTTGTTAATAAAGAAATTTTTGTTGCACTAATGGGGATTCAAAGGAATTTTACTTGGTTTATTAAGAAATGTGTCGATATGTGTATACAACTTGTCAATTTGTTTTCCTTTTAATTTTGAGGATGAAACTATTTTTAAAAGGGTAAGTACTGTAATACCCCAATATTTTAATATATATTATATATGTGTCATTTTAGTAACTTCCATGATTTATTATTTAATTAATAATTATTCTATGTGTAAATAAATTAAATTAAATTAAATTTTATCACTCTCAATTTTATCTGAAAAAATTATAGCCTTTATTTTTGTTGAATTGTCTTGACGTAACAATTACATAAGGACGATTAATGACGTGATTATTTCTTAAATATACGATTGTATATATTTTTATTTGATTAGTTTCGATAATCATGAAATTTATGTGTTAGACATGTTTGTTTTATTTTGCTATGTGTGACCTGTAGTGATATTTTTGTCTTGCTTGATTTATTTTATTTGATAAAAGTATTAGTTGAATCAATTAATTAAAGTTGGAATTCATTGATGTTATATTTTTTGATAGTTTTATTTTCAACCAAATAAGTATGCATTTTAGGTGGATGTAGAGATAGTGAAATTCAATATAAATATTTTGAAAATATTTTTGGTTCATACGTCCTTAGTATAAACAATTACCGATGTTGTCTTGACATAATGTAACTTTATGTCCTTGTCTCAACCAATTAAGAGAGGAGATAATGTGCATTTCCTCATTCTAGACACCATGCACCACTTCTCTCTCATTCTTCACAAATTTAATTAATTTTTGAAATGAAAATTATAAATTTAAATATGAGTTTTTGTGCAATTAAGAGAAGACAACAAAAACATTATTCTCTTTATTTATATCTCATACATTCCTCTCTCTTAAACAAAAATTACGATTTTATTTTAATTCTTTACAAAAACAATTCTATGCAACTTTTGGTTTTGTAACTTTTAGAGAGAAAATTAAAAAGGTGTGACACCCTCTAATTTATTTATTTAATTAAAAGGGATGGTGTGACTCTCTGCAATATATGTTGAACTCTACATTTAATCATAAGTAACTCACACACACAAATATACATGATTTCAATTGGCTTTGTAGCAACCTAATAAAATTAAATAAATAGCATAATTTTGAAATTAAGTGCGTTTCAATTTTAGAAAACAAACCAATGGTAATATTGCAACGTAAATAGCTATTGAAACCTCCTTATTTTAACAATTTCACGAGTGCTCTTTCTATTCATACATTTCCATTAGACCCTCTTGCGGTTACACCTATTTTTTATTTATACACTCTCAAAATACATCATTGCCTCATGTGCTATTTCTCGTGTGAATTTAGAGGTGTTAAGAAAGAAATTGCGTAATGTAAGGGCTTTTCCCATGTAAGGTTAGGATAGATATTAAATTAATAGTTTGTAAGATATTGATATGATGTCTTGATGTCTTAAAAGAAAATTATTGATTTTATGTTTACCTTAAAGAATTTAATTATATTATTTTGTTTTTTTATGAGTAATAAGTTTGCCTTGATAAACTTAATTATAAAATTTTGATTTTTATTATTATCACATGAGTAACATGCTTGTTGTCATATATTTGATGTAAAGTTGCAATTTTTGTGTTGTCTAGGTGTACTTAATTATAAAGTTGTGATTTTTATTATGATCTCACGAGTAATATGTTTGTTAGGATGTTTTTAATTTAAAGTTTCAATTTTTATGTTATTTTATTTCAAAGTTTTAATTTTTAATTGTGACAACATGATTAAGTTTATTTTTGTGATGTGTTTAGTGGTAAATCTTGATTTGTATGTCTAAATGACTAATAACGAGAAAAAATTTATAGTAGATGAAATAAAATTTATATTTGTATGTGTTCTTCGTTATTTAAGTTTTGATGTCTATCAATGACATGTTGCTAATCCAATTTTATAATTTATAAAATGAAAGTTGTGACTCTAAGACATTTATTCACTTGTTTGTGTATTATATATTTGGAATGACAAAATTTCTGACTCTTGATTGTAAGCATCCATGAGAATAAAACCTTGATGTCATATATGATTAAAATTTAACGTTGAAAATTTTATTTTTGGGGTTGCCTAAGTGAATGGTGATTTGTGTTTTAAATATTTCTCTCAATCTATGCATCGATAATCAATTTGATCTATGGATCGGTAATTTTCATTCCTATTGATCTATGGATCGGTAACCAATTCGAAGATGGAAGACGATTATTTATTTTATTTTATTTTATTATTTTCGATCTACGCATTGGTAATCAATCCGAAGACGATCATTTATATTTTTTTTAGATCTACGCATTGATAACTAATATGAAGATGATCATTTTTTTAGATCTACGCATTGATAACTAATATGAGACAATCATTCACATTTGTTTGCCACATCTCATCTTCTACCTTCACAATTTATTTAGACAAAATTTACGTCCTTATATTTAATTATTTTTTACAATGATAATATTTATATTTTCTATTAAATATAATTAAATAGGGGCAACTGTAATACCTCAATTTTATCCGACTAATTAAAAATTATTTAATAATAATAATAATAGTAATACTTTTAATAAGTATTTTTGCACTTATTATTGTTTAAATAAAAAGTTATCATCTTTTTGTTCCAAAGTTTAAGTCTATGTTTACACAGGTTTCTATTACAAAAAAGTATATAAAATAATAGTAATAATAAAGAAAAAAACAAAAACAAAAAAAAATATATATTTTTTGCTTGTCCGATTTACTCATGTCTCCTTCTTCTCCGCGGCAAGCAACCATCCCTATCTTAATTTTTTACTTTTTTTATTTTTATCTCAATAAGGTTATATTTTCACTTTTGTATACTCAATCAGAAAAGCCAGCCACCCTTTTTTATGTTCATCTCTTTAGTTTCATAATTTCCGTCAAACCAATATAATTAAAAAGCATACATCAATTTATCTCATAGATACAAAGATTCAATCTTGTACTCTATAAATTAAGATAAAAATCAATTGATAGGGGATAAGAGATTTAAGTATAAAAATCCAAAGAGAGAAATAGGAGTGAGTAGAAATCTGGCTGAATAGAAAAAAAAAATAGGAAAAGAGAGATTCTAAAATAAAAGTAAAGTTGAACAAAGAAGAAACAACAATCTAATTATATCCTCAAAATCATACATTTCAAATTTAAAAGAAAAATAAAAACCGAGAAATAGAGGACGTAACTGTCATTTCAACTTCCACCGATAACCGCCGCCAACCACAGTCAACCGTACACCACCGCCTTCTTCTTCGCAATATACCACAGATGCATCATTCTCATGTTTGTTCTGCTTTCTGTCCCTTTACTATAACACTTCTTTTGATTTTCTTTATTTGATTTCACTTTAAAAATGAAAACATTTCGTTGCAAGTTTTTTGTTTCACATTTAGAATGAAGGGATGAGTTACATAAAAATTTATAAAATTGAGATCTTTGTTGAAGCTTGAGTTTATTTATTTTTATTTTTTTTGGAATGATGTTTTGTTTAGGATTTATTGAAACTACTTGACCTTGATGGTTTAAGATTTTATTAGAATTTTGAAATAATACTTTGTCTGTATTAAAAGGACATATTTGCTTCCAACGCTAGCTAGCTGTTATGAAACACGCCAAATGATGTTATGGACTTGCTTGTGAACGTGCCTACACGTTGGAAATGATATTTCTAGCCTTTAAATCATTTTTTTTTTCTTTTAAAAATAAATAAATAAATAAATAAAAATTAATAAAATACTATATCAAATTATGCAGTAATTCGACGACGCTAAAACTTGTTTTCATTTTATTTATTTTTTTAAAACATAATTATACAAAAATTATCTTTAAGTTTGATTAATTCGATGTGATATATTTTTAATCTTTGAATTTTTTTAAGATACAAATTGCACCACTTGGTTTTTTTTTTTTTAAAAAAAAACTCAATTTTAAGACTGAAAAATAATAAAATATTCTTAAAAGAATTAAATTAGATGTAACATCTTTTTATTTCTTGAGTTTTGAGACATGAGTTGTACAACTTGATCGTCTTAAAACTCATATTTTAAAATAATTATTTAAATCAAGCAAACTCCTTTCTATGTTCGTCAAAATTAACTTAGGATTTAAAATTAACAACAACGCTTTTTTGACAAGCGCTGTAAAAGACTCGCGCTTTCACATAATTAACAGACCTATTAGAGCGCTTTTTGGAAAAGCGCTGTAAAAGGCTTTTAAAAAAAATAAGGTCTTTTACAGCGCTTTTTTGACAAGCGCTGTAAAAAAAAGCACTGTAAAAGACTTGCGCTTTCACATAATTAAAGGACCTATTAGAGCGCTTTTGGAAAAGCGTTGTAAACGGCTTTAAAAAAAAATAAGAAGGTCTTTTACAACACTTTTTTAACAAGCGCTGTAAAAGACTTGCACTTTCACATAATTAAAGGACCTATTAGAGCGCTTTTTGGAAAAGCGCTGGAAAAGGCTTTAAAAAAAAATAAGAAGGTCTTTTACAGCGCTTTTTTGGCAAGCGCTGTAAAAATAGCACTGTAAAAGACTTGTACTTTCACATAATTAAAGGACCTATTAGAGCGCTTTTTAGAAAAGCGTTGTAAGACTTTTAAATAAAAATAAGGTCTTTTACAACGCTTTTTTGACAAGCGCTGTAAAAAAAGCGTTGTAAAAGACAACTTTCACATAATTAAATGACCTATTAGAGCGCTTTTTGGAAAAGCGCTGTAAAAGGCTTTTAAAAAAAATAAGAAGGTCTTTTACAACGCTTTTTTGACAAGCACTATAAAAGACTTGCACTTTCACATAATTAAAGGACCTATTAGAGCGCTTTTTGGAAAAGCTCTGTAAAAGGATTTTATATATAACAGTAAATCGCTTCAATTTCCTCTTTATTACATAAACTTCACTACGCTTCAGTGTCCTTCTCCTCTTCATTATCCTTCTCATTGCGAACCCTACTGTCCCTACGAACAATATTGTTAGTCATCTCCATTGCAAATCATCTCCATATTTGTTACTATCTTTCTCATTACGAACCCTATTGTCCTTACGAACAATATTGTTAGCCATCTCCGTTCGTATTTCTGCGCATTCTCGTCGTTCCTTCTTAAACAAAACCGTAACTCTATAAACCCTACATATTTCTTCGCACTCTTCAGGTATTGTATTCATTTATTTCTTACATATATATATATATATAATGTGTTTGTTAATGCTAATAATCACATTTATTTGATAGTGCTTTACAAGTTTTCCGAACTCAAATGGGTGCTCCAATGTTGAAACAAAAATCAAATAAATCACATGGATTCCAATAAAGGTTTGAAATATATGCCTTTAAAATTTTATTAACAATCAATGCACAAATATTTATTGACTTATATGTTTTATTTTATAGTGCTCTCGTCAAATTAACAACATGGACTGCGGATACTGTATATTGCGATTTATGCAGGAGATTGTTGATATAATCCCAGAAAGAGATCTAATTGAAATAAAGAAATGCACCTATTACAGCGCTTTTTTTAAAAAGCGCTATAAAACTAATACAACAAGCAGCGCGTTTTTAGAAGAGATTTGCAACGCTTTTTTTATTTTAAAGAGCACTTTTGTATCTTTTTACAACGCTGGATACTACAGCGCTTAATTTTTTGAAAAAGCGCTGTAAATGACTTAAAAAAAGCGCTGTAAAATACTATTTTTCGCGTAGTGTGGGTGAAATTTTTAATAGGAATAACACAATAATCTATTTAACATTTTTAACATTATGATGAAGACCTATCAAGTGATCTCATATTCCAAATGATGTGGATTTGAGTTGATTCCGTAAGAGATAAAAGATATGTTAAATAGTTTCTTGAAATAAAGTGGTAAAATAAATGAGTAAAGAAAGAAACAAAGATGAATTAAGTGGAGATCTATAAAAAAGGAAGACGCCACAATTTAGAAGATTGATAAACTAATGAGAAATCACTACAATGGTAAAGAAATCATTGATAAGATTCAATCAAGTTATAATATAACAATTCAAATAAGAGACACAACTCACAAAGATTAAAATGAGCTAATTAGGAGAAAAAACAAAGAATATTTTAAGTGAATATTTTATAACAACTTTAGTTTTATATATGTTTGATTTGAATTGTAATAATTCTAGTTAAGTGGGGTAAGTGCAATATAAATCTCAAAAAATTATCTTTTGGTCATTTTAGGAATATAATTATTCTTCTTTATAAAATATCTTGTTAAAATCTCATTTTGAATAAGTTTGAAAATATTTTGTGAAAATTCGTTAATTGATGTGCTTCCTAATATTTGTAATAATTTCCTTTTGACAAAAATAAATTTATTTAATTTCCACAAAATAATTTCCTTTAAAAAAATCACATTTGTTGTTTTTGGACAAAAACAATCACAATTCTTTATCCATTGTTAGAAAGGAAAATGAGAAAATAATACAATATCTATACTGGTAGATACAATCCATTTGTAATGATTAAATTTCAAATATCACAAAGATATGATTAATTACTTTTACCTATATGTATTATTGAGGTATGGTCAGATAACATATACCACTACATTTTTTTTGAAAAAGAATATATAAAATATGAGAGGAAATAGGATAGCCATGTCAAAATCGTCATTGGTTTTAGCAACCACAATGATTGTGATGATGGCTTCAATGGTAAGATCATATTCACACAACTATACTGATGCATTAACAAAGAGCATTTTGTTTTTTGAAGGCCAAAGATCTGGAAAATTACCAAACTCTCAACGTATGACATGGAGACAAGACTCTGCTCTTTATGATGGCTCTGATATTCAAGTAAGTGAACTATTTACATTTAAATTATTAGGAATCTAGCTTTGTATCTCAAAGTATACAAAGACTCACACACGTACGGTTTTAACTTTTTTTTTAAACGTCTAATAAATAATTTCTAAATTATTAAATATTAAAATTATTTATTTTATAATCTATAACCAACGTGTACTATGACTTTTTATTCACAAAAAATAAACTCTCTGACTAATAATAACTTATTTTGAGAAAATATATAATTACTAATCACAAATAATTAGAATTTTATTAATTGATTATTACAATTATTAATAAATTGAGAATATAATCTCATTTTCTAGAATTCTTCCTTCACGTAATTTGATCATTAAAAAATTTACTTTTTATAATATATATATTCTAAACACAGATAGATATGGTTGGTGGATATTACGATGCTGGTGACAATGTAAAATTTCATTTTCCTATGGCATTCACAATAACCATGTTAGCATGGAGTGTCATAGAAGTTGGAGATTTCATGGATTCAGATCTTGAACATGCATATGAAGCTATTCGTTGGGGGACTGATTATTTCCTTAAAGCCACAAGTACCCCAAACATGATTGTGGCACAAGTTGGTAATCCTATTAGTGACCATAATTGTTGGGAAAGACCTGAAGATATGGATACTTCTAGACAAGCCTATTATATCACCAATGAAAGGCCTGGTTCAGAGGTTTCATCTGAGATTGCCGCTGCACTTGCTGCATCATCCATTGTATTTAGGAATATTGATTCCAATTATTCCAATGAGCTTCTTGCTAGGTCTAAACAGGTATTTAATATGTATTTAATATGACTTTTGTGCTATCAATATTCTAGGTAAAAATTTTACATTTATTACAGGTTTATTAATAAGAAAAACACTTTTTAAAAATTAATCCATTGTAAGAGTTAAATATCTGTTTTTTTACAACTATTTTTCGAAAAATAATAACACTGTTTAAAAAAGTCATTATTAGAAATTTTATATGTTTGTTACATATTTTATACAAATTATAATTAGAAAAATAATTTAAACAATATTTCACATGAGAAGTTATTGTGATTAACTTTTCATAAAAATCATCTAAACAATATATTTTTCATTTTAAAAAGAGGACAAACATATAATAATTTTTGCTTTTAAAAAAAATTAACAAATAATATCTAAGTTTTTTAAATCCCAAAATTAATTTTTATGTTTGAAAGCCAAATACCTTACTACTAGTAATAATAATATCTCGATGTGATATTTAGGTGTTTGACTTCGCAAATAATTATCGTGGATCCTATAATGATAGCATAGGTGAAGCAGCATGCCCCTTCTACTGTGATTTCAATGGCTACATGGTATGACTTGACCAACATAGGTTCATTTTTTGTAGGATCTTTCTGTATAATTATTATTCTTGTATGTATCTTAATTCATTAATGATTTTTGCTTGCAATGATATTCAGGATGAGTTAATTTGGGGTGCAGCGTGGTTGTATAAGGCAACTAATATACAAAGTTATTGGGACTTTGTAAAATCAAATATCCAAACCTTAGAGTCTCCTGTTGCAAGAAATATTAATGGTTTTAATGTTATTGCTAATGGTGGTAGTTTTGGTGAATTTGGATGGGATGCCAAACATGCTGGCATTAATGTGCTTGTTTCTCGGGTTGGTTTCATTTTTCATTAATTTATTATTATTATTATTATTATTATTATTATTATTAATATTATTATTATTATTATTATTAGTATTAGTAATCACGTTTCTAAAATATAATTTTGTCCCCCAAAATTTGGCAGTGGGTGATGAATGATTCATCAAGCCAAAGTCCTTTCATTCCCAATGCAGACAACTTAGTGTGCTCTTTGTTGCCGAATTCACCAATGAAAACTGTATCATACTCCAATGGTAAGAGAACATTAATAAAACCCAAGTGGTTTGGGCCTTAATCTAGCTTGTTTGAACTTATAAGTGTAGGAGTATCGAGTAGACACACTTTTAATTAGTTTGAAGGATTTTGTGAAACTTATTTTAATAACTATTGTAAGTAGGTATATCTATTTAAATTAAAAAAACAAATCATATAATATTTTATTTGCTTGAGTATATATTTGTTGGGGAGTCATCATATATATATATATATATATATATATATATATATATATATATATATATATATATATATATATATATATATATATATATATATATATATATATATATATATATATATATATTATATTTACATGACTTTGGGTTCTTTGATTCAATCTAATTAGGTGGACTTTTATTCAAACCGGGATCAAGTAATCTACAACATGCAACATCAATGTCTTTTCTGTTAATTGTGTATGCACGATACATGAGAGTTAATCACAAAACAGTATCATGTGGAAATCTAGTTGTTGGTCCGACCAGCCTCATAACTGTTGCAAAAAATCAGGTATATTTTAAATAAAACGTTTCACTTAGCGTATATTTGGATTGAATGTGAGTTAAATAATGCTCGTTATCATTTTATCACATTCACTACATTATTTCTTTAGTATTGGGAATTTTGCAAAGACTTTCATTGAAATATTTTGATTTCATTTTACCTTGTATTATAAAAATAAATTTTATATAAATACTTATACCATAAGTTGTTACTGTGTATCGAATAGCATGATTCAAAATTGTATAATTACAATATACTTAAAAATTATGATATTTGAGGACTAATATTTAGAAAACCAATGACCTTTCTATTTCACAAGAAAATAAATATTAGGGATGAAAAACTCACATGATTAAAAGTGAGCTAGCAATACACATATTCAATATATTCCATATACTAATTTTTTTTATGGGAAATACTAATAATTCATATATTCAAAGTAATAAAATGTACATATTGTGAAATGTGTTTTGTAACTTCTATATGTTGTAGGTGGACTATATTTTAGGAGACAATCCACTAGAGATATCATACATGGTAGGATATGGACCAAAATATCCCCAAAAGATACACCATCGAGGTTCAACAATACCGTCGATCGCCGTGTACCCAGATAAAATGGAGTGTCGTGATGGAGACAAATACTTTGAATTAGAAACACCCAATATCAACATACTAACAGGGGCAATTGTTGGAGGACCAGCAGAAGACGATTCTTTTCAGGACTCGCGCTATAATGTTTCACAATCAGAGCCAGCTACATATATCAACGCTCCTTTTGTTGGCGCTTTGGCTTACTTCAAACAACTTACCAAAGGAACTTGACCTATAGTGACAACAAAACACCGTAGATAAAGGTCATAAAAATGTAAGTATAGGACAAAAAAGCTATATTAAGAACAATTATTATTTGTTGGGGAAATTTCCAAAATATATTTGGATTTTTCTAATAGCTATATTAATGTAGCAAAATTAAATAATTGAATGTATCACTTGGTCAAATGGTTACAGTGATTGAGTTTAATTCAAACCAATGCATCTATTAAGTTATCAAAAGTTGCAATCTTTCACAAGAGTTGTTTTCTTTCACTAATTGGTATGAGTTGAAGAGTCGTTTTTTTTCACCAATTGGTATGAGTATCTCTATAAATAGAGATATTTTAGAGACTAAAAAAATAGAAGAAAAACAACACAAAATACATGTTACATGAGTCAAAATTATGTCAAAAATATTTCTGAGTCATTTCTTTTTTTCTCTAGTGCACGAGAGTAAATGAAGAAACCTTATTATGTAAACTATCATTGATTGATAGGCTTGATGTGAATGTGCAATTCACTTCAAAGATTCAAATGTATCCTGAAGGGGATTCACCGGTTAACCTGTTTGCCTCCAATATATATATATATATATATATATATATATTGGTGGGGGTGAATCGATCCTAAAGCTTAGTGTGATACACACGCTTTGGAATTTATTTGTGTAACCTTCATCATCATCAATTTCATCATCTTCTTATTCAAGATTTGCAGCATACCTCCAAGAAAAGATCCAACAATCTTTAGGTTTGATTTTCGATTATTATGACTGCAACTTTTATAGGAGATGGACTTTCTTGACCATGGTGAAAGGTACACATTTTAATTTATATAAATATATATGATATGTTTGAAGTTCTAAATTCATATGTGGTTCTTTAAAGTAATTATATTTGTTTAATGTTAAATTTAACATGTGGTTAGATTGATATGCATGATTTAGAATATATTCAAGTATGTGAATTTAATATAGTTTATGCATGAATTTTGCTTGTTTGAATTTTAAAGATTAATTAAAGTCTTACACATAATCATATGAAAATTCATGGTTGAACACTGAAAGTTATTTAATATTAATACATTTATATATTACATTCATTTTGAAATGCATATATAATAAATTTTCCTTTTCGGATTCATTTAATATGGAGATATGATGTGGAAAATTAATAATATACAATTAGAGATAATATATTTTGATGAAATTTTTGTTTATCTATGGTTGATGTTTTTAGACTGTGAGCAAGGATTTATGATTGACTGGTGGAATAAAATTTATTTATAATTTTGGTCTCTTAAATCTTGACAAATATAAATATGTATGGTTTAAGATACATGTTTAATACATTAATTTATTTAAATTAGTGTAAATAATTGTCATAAATATCAAGTGTATGTCTCATTGATAGTGATGATTCATGTGAGAAGTTATTAAATCAAAAATTGATTAAATCATATTATTTGTGTACGATGATATAAAAGTAAGTATATGTCAATTTCTTGCTTATTTTGATATTAAAAATGATTTGGATATATATTTTAAAATTATTATAAGTTGACAAATGTTTATGGAAGAAACTGATAGAAAATCTTAATGATTTTATTTATTGTTTATTTTCTATTGTGATACTTATTTGGATTTACCATATTTAAATATTAAACTTGAATTAACAAATAGAATTCATGGTGTATGTATTAGTTATAATATAACTATGAAGAAATGATTTATTTAATAGAAATAAAATGAATACTTATTTGTTAAGTAGTAGATGACTTACATTTTTGGACCCACCTTATGATATTTAATTATGAGAAATTTTTATGATCTTGCTTTGTTAGCTGGTGGCAATATATATCTAATTCATTCAATGTATTATATATTGGACTTGGATATATTGAAAAGATAATTAGAATTTTAAATTGAGATGTTTATTAAATATAATAAAAGAAAAAATGACATAAAAGTTTGTGTATGTGATAATTGAGATGTTTATTAATTGTATGTGATACAGTGTGAAGATATTAAATGGCAAAAGGGTCATGGTTTGGTCATAGTTGGTCAACACTATCAAAAATATAAAAAGTAATCGGATGCTTGATGTAAGTTGTGACTTGTACTAGACCTGATATAACATATGCTGTTAGAAGATTAAGTCAGTATACAAACAATCTAAGTAAAGAACATTGACATGTTATTAATAAAGTATTAAAATATTTGAAATGAACAATTAACTATAGTTTAATCTATAGTAGATATCCTTTATACTTGGAAGGATATACAAATCTCAGTTGAATAAATCATGTTGAGGATCAAGCTTCTACAAGTTGATGGACCTTCAACCTTGGTGGATGTGCAGTTTCTTGAGGCTCAAAGAAACAAACTTGCATTATCGACACCACCTGCGCTGCAAAATTTATTGTTCTAGTTGCATGTAGTAAAGAGGCTAAATGGTTAAGAATTTTTTGTATGAGATACCAATTTTCCCAAAGTCAATGACACCAGTATCCATACATTGTGATAGTCAATACACACTATTAAAACATATAACCAAGAATATAATAGAATATCAATACATATTGGTTTAATGCATAGCTATGTAAATGATTTAATGGAGTAACATCCATAGTGTTTGTAAGAATTGAAAAATATCTTGCAGATCCTTTGACGAAAGGTTTGACAAAGAATATGATGTTGAAAACATCATTAGGGATGTGATTCAAGCTCATATATAGATAATCACCAATGATGGAAACGTCAACTCACACTTGAGTAGCATCAAGTCTTGAGTTCAATGATAAAAGTACATTATAATTAGAGTGATTGAAGTACTTGAAAATAGATACATCCCAAAGGATAAAAGTACTGGGACCATAAAATAAAAGTGGTAGGATGATGTCTCCTCTTAATGGACATATAACATGTATTTGCTGGAATGTATAATTATGGGTGCATTTCTGATATAGTCCACCTATATGATAATGAAGTGGGCTGCTTCATAGAGTTCAAGAGTTTGACTCTTAAATTCTCACGAAAAGGATATGAGACATAGGGCCTTATCAAATGTGTCATTTTTATTACAATGGTATCGAGATTTCATGTGTAAGTTATGCATACTTATTCTAATGAATGGTTGGTTCAAAGCTTGTCTACCAATCTATTTGGGGATGAGTGAAAACATAATTTATTAAGTAATGGTTCAAATCATAAGATACCTTTATTTGAAACTATGAGATTTCCGGAATAACGGACTTAGATATATTTTGAAAATGGTGGGAGATTGTTAGGGAAATTTCCAAAATATATTTGGATTTTTCTAATAGCTATATTAATGTAGCAAAATTAAATAATTGAATGTATCACTTGGTCAAGTGGTTGCAATGATTGAGTTTAATTCAAACCAATACATCTATTAAGTTATCAAAAGTTGCAATCTTTCACAAGAGTTGTTTTCTTTCACTTATTGACATGAATTGAAGAGTTGTTTTCTTTCACCAATTGGTATGAGTATCTCTATAAATAGAGATATTTTAGAGGCAAAAATAACAAGAAAGACAACACAAAATACATGTTACATGAGTCAAAATTATGTAAAAAATATCTCTGAGTCATTTCTTCTTTTCTCTAGTGTACGAGAGTAAATGAAGGAACCTTATTTTGTAAACTATCATTGATCGATAGGCTTGATGTGATTGTACAATTCACTCAAAAATTCCAAAGTATCTTGAAGGAGATTCGTCGGTTAACCCGTTTGCATCCAATATATATAGATTGGTGGGGGCGAATCGAACCTACAGCTTAGTGTGGTGCACACGCTTTGAAATTTATTTGCACAACCTTCATCATCATCAGTTTCATCATCTTCTTACTCAAGATTTGCAGCATACCCCAAACAAAAGATCCAACATTATTAATGTTAATAATTACCCTACATCTACCATTTCGTGTCGCTGGTATATGTTATAGTGATTGAAATTTATTTGTGTTGACAAACTATTATTTTACATGCGGATTTTTTTTATACCGTTGGGATAGAGTTTAGTAAAAATTTATAATTTATTTTCTTGTTATCTCCCTAGAAACTTCAATGACAATCATTTTTCGCGGGTGTACCTACAATTGTTGGTTTGAGTTGTATGATAGTTGAATTAAAATTAATCAAACTAAAAAAAGTAAATAAACAATAATTCATATATACATATATATGAAAATCAAAACGAAATAAAAGTTCTTGTTATATATATTAAAAATTAACATAATATTTTAAAAGCAGCATATCAATTTAACATTAGGTAAACCACGTCTACATTAAGCTACTTGAGTATTTATTGATACCAAAAAAGTTTGTTTACCTAACATATAATAAGTATACAAAGTCTTATGTAATAAAACTTCAATAACATATTAACGCTTCTAATCTTCTCCTACAAGTAATAATAAAAATAAATAATTAATAACACAATTCAACATAAATAATATTGCTCCTAAATAACAAAGGAAGTCCTAATAATTTTGGTGAGAATTAATTAATAATAAAAAATAGATTGAATTGCACTCGTGATCGCTTAACTTAATTTCAGTTAACGTTTTAGTTTTTATCATTTTTTTTTCGTGTTGGTCCTTTATTTTAATTTTAAGTGACAATTTGATATTTTATGTTTTAAAATGTCAATAATATTGTCCTTTGGTTTTACAAAAATTCAAAAAAATTATCAAAATTTTCAAACAAAACCCATAAAATTCATAATTATCTTCAATAAAATGCAAATTTAATCAAATTCATAACTTAAATCTTTAAATAAACTCATATTTTTATTCTTTATTTGATGTTGTCGGACATGAAAAAATGAGTTTATTTGCATATTTGAGTTATGTGTTTGATGAAATTTGCATTATATTAAAGATATTATTAATTTTATGGGTTTTGTTTGAAAATTTTGTTATTTTTTTGAATTTTTTGTAAAAAAATTGATAACATTGTTGACATTTTAAAACATAAAATATCAAATTGTCACTTAAAATGAAAATAAATGACCAAATCAGAATAAATAAATAAATAAATAAATGACTAAAACGTTAACTGAAATTAAGTTAAATGACCAAAGATATAATTTAGCCTTAAAAATATCATTTTCATTATTATTTGGACAAGGAGAATTCAAAGTGTAATATTCCATATAAAAAGATTAATAATATTATTTATGTTATTCATAATTAGTAAATTAGTATTGAGCCTACTACGCAACTTGGATTTTACATATCACTCTTTTGAATAAGGTAATAATTTTTGCTAACAAATTTTTCATATATCTACTTTTGTCACGCAATTCTTCATTTTCAGACACTCAATCCATCAATTTTTAGATTTAGAAATCATATCCATACATCACACACGTGGGTTTTAAAAGTTGATTAAGATAGTTCAGCCTCATTACTATATTATATTTGTTTAGTGTATCCAGAAACACATACACAAAAGATAACTAGTTTATTCACTATCTAGGGATATATAATGTAATACAATACATAACATTGCATTGTTAATATGTTTCTAATTAGTTAACATGCATCAGTTCTGCTTCAATTGATATACCTTCGAAAGGGGGAGTGATAAAAAAGTTATCGTTCTTCCTATATATCATAACAAATGATTCACAATTCACATAATTTCACAATACCAATTTATTTCACAATTCTCATGCATAATTCACCATTTTTCCTATAATTCATAATGATAAGATATCAAACTAGTAAGAGGCAAGTTATAATTCGAAACAGAGAAGTACAAATCAAAACAGAAAAGCTTATCAGTTCAACATTTCAGTTTGATTCCAAACAGAGAAGTACACGTTATAATTCAAAACAAAGAGCAATATTCATACCAATCATAAACAAAAATTAGTCTCATGTGCAAGAAAAATGGTCAAGCAATAAAAAATAAAATTTAATCCTTCTATCAAAACTTACAATCATTTTTACACTCTTTTCATCGACAATTAATCCATCTTTACAGGTGTACACTACAAAAAAAAGAATTTATTGTGACACTTAACTTTTAGTAATATATTTTAATCGTATTTCAATACGTATTCAGCGACTCAACGATTTACGATTCAGACTTTGCGATTCAGGTTCAGCGATTCTGGGATTCACAAGTAAGTAAAAATTGGTTTTCCTCTATTAGTAATTTGCATTCGTTGAATAATTTGATTAATTTTAGTATTTTATATTTTAAAACTGATTTGAGGTTCTTCTATTTTCATGTTCAGAGAAAAGAAAATGAAAAAGCAAAAACCAAATATGGAGTTTCTCATCTTTAAGTCTAGGTTTGATTGAAGGACTTTTGTTGAAATAATATCATGTATTGCATCTTACTAACCCTTGTTCTTTGAGTCGATTGTCTATTTGCCAATATTATGATCATCATATGCAAACACATTAATTATTCTGCCATCACTCATGTTTCAGTTGCTGCAATTTCATTCGGAAAAATAAATGAAACTTGTCTAATGTATGTATTATATAATATATATGAAGAAAAAAATACTAGAAAAAAATGATATATAGAGAGGTTAATGATTCATAATAATAAGTTTTGTTTCAAACTGACAAAGCTTTATTCTCTATCCATTGAGACTAACGATTGACTGTTAAACAAATAAATTACTTTCGTTGATGATATCTTGTATCATTAGTGAAGTTCCTTGGAGTGATTATGACATCATACTTACTGAAATGATTAATTATTGTGGTATATATTTCTTAAAGTTGCAAATTGGATATGCTGAGCAAACTCTCTTACCTGCATTAGGCCAAGTTGCAGTGTACATTGAAGAACGTCCCTCCAACAACTTCTCCACTACAGCTGCACTGGCTTCATTGGTAGTTGGTTTGGCTTGTCTTGGTAATACAATTTTATACTGATTTCTTTAACCTTTATTTCATTCATTAGTTATTATGAGTACCAAAACAAATTGGAGTTCATTAGTGGTTATCAGCTAGTACTTTTGCAGTCTTCCACTATTTCCCCAAATTGCAAAACCATTGGCAGTTTGCACATTCAATTCAATATTATACAAACCACCGGTTTACCATGCATTTGAGCTTAATGCATGTTGCATTGCATGGGTGTTAATCCACCAAATCTGGTTTTGATTGATTAGCTGCTTTAGCAGTTTTAATATCTAAATCAAATAGGTCACATATTAATTTTAATGTTGCATGTGACAAGGAATAGGTTTGAGGATCTAGGGATTGTTTGAAATAGGCCATATCCCATTGTACTGTCTAATTTTATTCACAAATCATGTTTCTGCTACTACTTCTGCTTTTTATTTTTAAGTTCACGTTATGTTTTTATTGTCCTTTCAAGTTGTACACTTGAGTGTCTTTTTATTGTTGTTATAATTTTGGGATTTTCATGTCTGATGATCCAACATAACCTAAATTATGGTCCACATTTAGGTGCTAGAACTAGAAAGCCAAATGTGTATGCCACCTAATTAAGCATGTACTTTCAGCACAATAAGAGGTTATGAAAATGTCTTGTTTGTTAAGAGCTTATCTTGCCTCTTGTGTCACTTATCTTTCTTTTTCATGCACAATTAATGAAAAGAGAATTTACTTCGTATATCAATATTACAAAAAGATGACAGTGTTCCACTCGATAGAAATTTATCAAAAACTAAAAAATAGGATGCTCACACCTTTTGAGGCTATTAATTAGCCAATGCCCAATAGGACTAGTAGCATTATCACTATGAAGCCTCCACAGTTGAATATCTAAATCAGAACTTTGCCCGAAATTGACATTCATAGACAATGTACATGTAAATAACTGGATTTAGTCAGTGATTCAGTGTTTCATGTTTAATGTCTCGTGGTTTGGATTCATAGAGGACCTTATTCTTTATTCATTAATCTTACGGTATATTGCTTCTAACTTTATATTCTTTAAGGTGTTATGCACGTATGTACAATTTTTTTTCCTTCCTTTATATTTAAGTTATATTTATTAACTTTTTGTGTTATTTCATTTAATTTTTCAGTTTATTGTATTGAATTGAATGGATAAGAGTTGGATGTCCTACAACCCTAACAACTCTCTTAATAAAGAGAAGTACATTAGAGGAGTTATTAATTTTCTTGATTTTACATTTGCAAAATCAAATGATGGAAAAAATTTATGTCCTTGCACCAATTGTGTCAATTGCAAGTGACGCTCTCGAGTGGATATTTATGAGGATCTAGTCCATTTTGAGTTTCTAAAAGATTATGTTACTTGGGTCTTTCATGGTGAACAAGTTAGCTCATCTAGTTCTCAAAGTGTATCTCAAGTAGAAGGAGAGTTTGACCATGATATAGATACATTGATTCATGATGCCTTTGGAATACATCCAACTAATGAGAGTGATGGTGCAAATTTAAATCTGGAGGACAAGGATTCCAAAACATTCATAGATGAACCTAATACTCAATAATTTGAAGATGATAGTAATTTGGATAAGTTCTATTAGTTGTTAAATGAGGAAGAGTAAAATCTTTATCCTAGTTATAAGAAGTTCACAAAACTATCATTTCTTGTCCATTTGTATCACTTAACTTCTCTAAACGGGTGGATTGACAAAAGTTTTTCCATGTTGTTAGAGCTATTAAGGGATGCATGCCCATAAGAAAATACATTGCCGAAATCTTTTTATGATACAAAAAAGATTATTTGTGGATTATGTCTCTCATATGAAAAATTTCATGCTTGTCCCAATGATTGCATATTATATTGGAGAGATTCTGCTAATGCTCAAATTTGCTCAAAATGTCGTATGTCACGATGGAAACTATACTAAGGTAGATAAAAAATCCCTGCAAAGGTTCTTTGTTGGTTTCCTTTTAGACCTAGACTACAAAGACTCTTTCTATCATCAAAAGCAGCTTCTTCTATGACATGACATGAGGATGGTAGAACAAAAAAGATGGGCTCATGAGACATCCGACTGATTATTTCGCTTGGAAATATTTTGATCATCAACATCCTGATTTTTCGTGCGACCCTCGTAATGTTCGACTAGGTTTAGCTTCTGATGGTTTTAACCCTTTCAAAACCATGTCAATTTTTCATAGCATTTGGCCTATTGTTTTTAACCTTCCTCCATTGATGTGTATGAAGCGTCCTAATTTCGATCCTTATTTTAAAAATTCACTCTTCTAGTGCTAAATTCATTCTTACTATGGTACATGACTTTTTTCAAAGTATATGAATATTTCTACTGCAACACAAAAGTGAAGTTAAGACAGTCATTCCTTATTTCTTTAAATTGGTTGATAATTTGGACTTGATACAACACTACAAAAAAGTGAAAATAAAGTCAGAAACAATTTTAACCACACACCAAACAGTTTTATTCATATATATATATATATATATATATATATATATATATATGAGTATCGATCTTACTTCGATCACAGTACATGCATTTGTTATTGGTAAACTTGCACCATAACCAAACTACATTGGCTTAATTTCATACATCAAATTACATTCATTTTTTATTTTTAAGATACTTTCAATTGGTTTTCTTTTCTTTTTTTTTCTACAATTTTATACTTTAATGTTGCTACTTATTCGTACAGGCCAACAATCACACAATATATTGGACTCCCAGTTGCAAAAACTGATCCTCAAACTCCAACTTATTATTATTACAGCTTCTCTAATCTTTTATCTTATCGTCGTTTTTCTTCTTCGCATCTTACCAAAATAACCATTCTATGTGCAATTTCACTATACTTAGTGTGGTTGTATTGATCTAAGACAATTGTTATTGAGTGTTTTATGGTTTGCTAATATGAATATATGATTTAGGTGAAAAGAGAACAGGAGACTATACACACATCTATGCCAGATGGAGAGTTTATATTGGTGGATGTAGATTCTATTTATCATCCTATTGGTCGGGAAGAAAAAACTCTATTAAATGCAATAGGAAGTTTGGTAAGGAGATCTCAATGTGCTCCAATCAATTATATTAGTTAGAGTAAGATGCACGAGTCCTATATTACTGATATGGTTGAACTTATTCAGGTGTTGTATAAATTTTAAGAGTTCTATTTCATTTCAAGCTCTATAAATATTTTTTTTAGATTTGTGTTACGTAAAAAGCTCAAAAATCCTCAAACCACTCGAGATTCTACAAATTAGAAGAATGATATTTACTCAAAAGTTAAAGGGTGTGAAAAAAGAGGATGTGTGTGTTGCCTTTGAAAATCTTGTTTATTTTCTCCAAGTATGGTTTTTTGAACATCCACAAATTAATGAGGTTTTACAAGTTGTAGTTGAACGGGTATAATTTATGTCAAATGATAATTGATAACTCACGACTATTTTAATTATGTCACAAACATTTTGATTTTTGGTGGTTCTATTGAACAGGTGAATGAAGATAAGATTGGGTAGGGTTTTGGGTTCCATTTTTTTTTTTTTTGAAACTCACTCGTGATCAGGTTCTCTCTCTTTACTTGAATTTAGTTTATCATCAAAATTTTGATTTTTCTTATTAAACGAGTTAATATTGTTGTGATCTCTCTGAAATTTGATGCAGGAATTGAAATGGCAGCGAATTCTTCTAATGGAGATCACCAAACAATACCTAAGCAACCTCCTTTGCCATCTACCCTACGTTTGCCCAAATTTTTCAGGTCAGAACAAAATTCAGTTTCAACACTCCCATGAAAATTGTTGAATGCTGATATTATTTTGAATGAGAAATAAAATGCAGTCACAGCAAACATAAATAGTAGTAACTATTTAGTATCAATGGTTTGGGTTCTCCATGTCTCTCAAATATCAATAGTAGATACTCTTCATGTCTTTCTTAACTAATTATTATAAATCTGTGATGATACTACTATTCCTTACCTTATCAATATGCCACATATTCAAATACCCTTGTGATTCAGTAATCTACACTTAATGATACAATTCTATGATCTCCCACCACATTATCTTAATTGGATGATAGGTGTGGTACAACTTTGATTGCATACATTTTTGAATGCTATCATGTGCAATATTACATTGCTTTGACCATGAAATATCCAAAGTATTAATATTATGCAACAAAATTTCAATCTTTGTGGAGTTGTCATTTTTTTCTTATATTTGTTGAATGTGATGATCATAATAAATATTTATGAGTTTGTTCTTTCAGCACTTGCAAATTAGTGCGGTTTAATTTTAGAGATTACGATAAGTTGAAATTAAGTTGAAAATGTTACGATAAGTTGAAATTAAGAATTTATTCATAAGTGGAGAAATATATCACTTTTGTGAAGATTCTATGATCTAATTAGTATAGAAATATTTTTTTTTATGATCTAATTTCATTTCAATATTGTCACAAGGATAAGATACTCATGATAGTGCTATAATTAAAAGGTTAGGAATGCAAGTAACATGCATTTAACATAATTAATAAAATTATATTATATTTTATTGTATGTTTCAATTGCATTAATTAATAAAAATAAATTAGAAATTTAATTTACTAGTATTAATAATTTAGAATTATAATTAGTAGGGAGATAAAATAAATTTAATATAATAAATAAGAATAAATTTTAGTAATCGACAATACCGTAGGAATATATTAATTCTTTAATTATATTTTTATAGGTTTTAGTGACAGACAATACTGTAGGAATATATTAATTCTTTATTTTTATTTTTCTAGGTTTTAGTGACAGAAAATATCGTAGGAATAGATTAATTCTTTATTTCTATCTTTCTAGATTTTAGTGACAGACAATATCGTAGAAATCGACTAATTCTTTATTTATATTTATCTAATTTTTAGTGACAGTCATTATTATAGATACAAATATAAAACATTGACAATCCTCAAAACATGTAGTGACAGTCCTCAAAGTGTAGCAAAACACTCCCTTAAAGTTGACAATAGATTTGGGTGTCACTTAGTATTGTTGACTTTTAACTACAGTTTTTAACTTTTAGTGACAAACTTTGTGTCATTTTAAGTCAATTTTTTTTGTAGTGAAGTATTAATATGAATCTCTTCACGTCCACGCCACACTCCTTTACTTTTTTCTTTCTAAAATTTTTCTTTCTAAAATCAAACAAATAAGGTACATTATTTTGTTGTTTTAATACAATTCACCTCATAAAAAATAAAAATAAAAGCAATTTACTTACTTTTATGCAATTTATACAAAATATTAGTCGAAATAATATAATTTCTGCAATTTATACAAAATTATTAGTCAAAATAATAAATCATTTAAAGTCAGTATAATGGATGTAGCACTTTATTGTTTAAAGCACAAGAAAAAGAAACACCAAATCCAATTTTAATTAGTGATACTTCAAATGCAAAACAACAATTAGCCATAATTAACTATAAAACACAAAAATTTAATTTTTGATTGATAAACTAAATAAATTTCAAAACTAAACATATCGTAGTTAGTGAAAATATAAACAAATGACAACTAATAAAGAAGAATATAAACAAAACCTTCAAATCTAAATACAATTTTTACCATAAACAGCTGGCTTGATTCTCAAGAAAAAGATCAAGCTAAAAACTAAAAAAGTAAATGACAATCATTCAAAAGCACTAAAAAGCTTTGATGAACCAAACAACAATGGAGACTCCAATTAACAATCTTTCTGCATACTGATTTTATAACCTTGTTAAACCTTTGATAATAGTCACAATAATAAATTGCAAGTTGGTGATTAGAATAAACACTACCACCAAAAGTAAAACTGCAGTTGTAAAATCCAGTTGATTCACTGAACTTGTTATGCTTAATGCTCATCTTTTAGGATCATTGTATTAAAAATCACAAATATGATAGAGAGTTTGTGTAAAATATTGTTGCAATTTGATGATAATGATTCTAGTGAACAAAACTCGGGAAATTTGGGATTTAGGGTTAGTAATGGCGGGTAATGAAAACTAAAAGGGTCTGAAACATTAGGTGTGTGGTTGTAGTTTTATGTTAATCATTATACCTACAGGCATGGTCTGTAACTATATGATGTTCTATACCAACGGATAATGTGTTTAATGTATGCAATGCTTATCTACTTTTTATTAAATTAATAAAATACCGGTGATGCATGTAGGATGTAACAATTCGGTTTGGTTTGATTTTCTTCAAAATTTGAATTCAACCTAATGAAATTTGCACAGGCTGGTTTGGTTTGATTTTACTGGTTTGGTTTGGTTCGGGTGATTGAATTTTTTAAAAAAAAAAGATAAACGTTTCAATTTTTTGACAGAATAAAAGAAGAATATACAAGTGCAACAACCATTTTAATGTCTTCCTCTAAAATAAAATTTGGAATAATTACAAATTCATAATTTAATCATCTAAAAGACTAAAACAAAATATGCCGTATCATTATATAATTTGATCCCCTAAAGTAGAATTTGAAATAACATAGTGCAATAACAACCGAAAGTTAAAATACAAAATAGGTAGTAGTGTGCCAAATTAAACTAGTATTTAGCTGATTAGATTCAAAATGAGAATTTAAATTACAATGCAAAATAACAACAATCCAAAGTAAGCAGTAATAGTCCAATTGAATGATAAAAATATGTAATAGATTGTGATAGAATACAACTTATAAATGAAACGGAGAGGAGGTCACGACGGTGAGAAACAATCGAGAAAGGGAAAATGAAGGAGTTGTGAAAGAAGCAGAGAGCGGCGATGAGAGAAACAGAGAGCGGGGTGAAAAAAGGCGTAGAGGTGGGCGGCGCATTTTCAATGAGTGGGTTGTGGGCGACAAGGTGAGAACTGAGGAGGATGAAACGATATTGTCGATACTAGTGAGTGTGAATGAATGAGAGGTTGTTGCGGCAGAGTGTGATTGGGTCTGTGTGAAGATATCACTAGGGTTTAGAATTGAGCTTAATAGGTGATGGGTCTAATTGTTGTATAAAGATAATTATTTTATTGGGGACAGATTTTTATGTAATATATATAATATGAATAGTGTTGGTTTGGTTCGGTTTTTATTGGTTTTTAAAAATAAAATCCAATACCCGAACCAATAATCTTTGGTTTACATTGGTTTGGTAAGGTTTATTACCCGAACAAAAAATAACGGGTAACTTTCGAATTAGTTTTGTTTGGATGTTCAAATTAATTTTATTTATTTTGTCCACTTACACCTCTACTTACAGGAATTCCGCCCGAGTTTCGTGTTATTTTATTACTATTTTTTTTCTTATGTAATACTTAAGAATATTCAAATAAAATTAAAAATAGTAATGAGTTATAGTACTTTATTTCTGTTCATTTTTAAGAAAAAAAATGTATTTGATCAATAGTAGACTAAATACTACAATTAATATTTTATATATATCTTTAGTATTTATCTGTGACTAATATTTGACTTATACTTTTTTATGTATCAGTAAGAAATTTTTGCTTTGTGTTTTTTAAATATTTATCAAGTGTTTATTTATATGCATTTTATTATATTTATTGATAGTGTTTCATCAAGTGTACTGAATCGTTGCAAATAATAATAAAACGGTAATATCGAGTGTCCAACTCAAGGATTGCGTTTTACTATCGAATTATATTTAGTTATTAAAATTGAACAAAAATTTCCAAAATTGATTAAAATAATATTTAAAATTAACAACAGTAATAAAATTGTACTTTATAATAAGAAAAATATAACTAAAATTCAAATCAGAAAAATAAGGTTTTCATCTTTTTACACTCATCCCTAACAAATAGGGTTTAGTTACTCAATTGATGTTAGAAACAGACGTCTTTGAGTTTCTCTCCTAGGGAACAAGTCTCCTAACTTCCCAATAGTCAAAAAGATCCCTAAAAAGTGTAAAAAACCGATTTTTAATGTGTTCTACTGCGCTTCGTGCGCTTCAAGCGCAAAACGGAAGGTCTTCAGTACTGAAATGCACTTCAGATGCACAACATCTTATATTGGGAGTTTAGTGCATTGCTCTTCTATGTTGAGTCCGAATTAAGTTTTGGGGTCATCATGCAAGTCGTACCTATGGATCATAGCTTTCATTTCCACTTGGTTTGACTCCAATTGGACTTCGACAACTCCAAATATGGTTGAAATACTCCACAAAGATCATGTTGATTTCTCACCAAAATTCAATATTGCATTAAAACAAAGTAACAACGTAAAACTACGAAAATCTCTACTTAATCAAGGAAATAAGAACATAAACATTTCATTAAATCAAAGAACTAAAATCAACAAAATATATAAAACAGTTTCTTAAATTAACTAATGAATAGAAGATAACTAAAACTAAAAACAATAAAAAATATGTATATGATGAAGAGTCATCACAACCTCAAACTTAATCTATTGCTTGTCCCCAAGCGACCATTTATTTTTGATTTGGTACAGTTAAAATCAAATTTAAACTCAATTTCTCAAATCAAATCAAACTTAATTCTCAAAGTTCTAGCTACTACAAAAATTTCATCTTGCTCCATGGTCGCTAATAAAATAAAACAACACAATTTGTATACTTTAGCATTCATTCATCAAGTTTAATTTTATCTTAACACAATCTCACCTAAATTTCTCTCAAGTGCTTAGTGAGCATTGACTTGTGGTGAACGTGGGATAAACATGGGTTTTTCTTTCAAGACGATTTTATAATAATGGAATTATCCAATATTTTTAAGCTCTTTTAATCTTTTGTCACAAACTCCTAAAGTGTACTAGAATTCTAGAAATACAGAAGTGGTTCCCTTTCGTTAAAAATAATTGTCTTCACATTATTTTAATTTTGAATGAATATTTCTTTAATGATATTAAATAATGTGATTGTTATTATTTATGTAAAACCAATAAATGTTAATTATTCAAAAAAAAAGTTCATAACTTTTCTAAGAAATAAAAATATTTTTAGTAACGTTTTGAATTAAAAATTAGGGGCGTTACATTATTATTATTATTATTATTATTATTATTATTTAATAAATCCAACAATTACTAATACTATTTTTTTTAACACAATTTCAATACTAACGTTTTACCACTATTTCAAAACTAATATTTATAAAAAGTAATTTAAGTAATTAATATTTTAAAATACATTAATAACAAAAACTCATTCACAATATTAATTACAATTATTACTATACTATTTTACAATAAACTCACATAAAATACTTCCATATTTATGGAATAGTCAAAATGATAAAATAATTAAATATAATATAAATAATTTATATTTATTACTAAATCCCAATAAATACGTTTAAAACCATTATATCATAGAAAATATATAGAAATAAAGATGTTAGTCACAATATTACTACCATCTCAAAATCATTATTTATAAAATAAATAATTAAGATATGAAATAGTCTTAAACAATTAAAATATAACTATGCACAAATTTATTATATAGTTTAACGTACATGAAAATATCACCACAAATATCTAATGCATATCTATATTTTAAACTCACTCAAAATCTTATCATCTAAAATACTTTTGCTAAAATACTATTATATATTTTTTTAAATAAATTAAATAACTAAATATAATATTTATAATTTATATTACTCATAAAATCAAATATATATACGGTTATCAAACCATAATAAACTCATACATATAAGGAGAAGTAATCATAAAATTAATCAACATATATTCTAAAATAATTTTAACACCAAATTAATTTCTTTAAAATCCTATTTAATTAATAAAATAGTTTATCATGAAATTTTGGATGTTACAAAGACAGTGGGAAAATATGCATATGATGAAGAGTCATCACAATTGCTTGAGTTCAACCAGTGGCATCTTTTTTTCTACATATTTGTCTTCATTCTCTTTCAACTTTCCCATCTAGTATGGAAGTGGGGGGAGTGGGATGATGATACTTCTAACATGAATAAAATATCTTTTACTCTTAGATCTTCATTATCTTTAACAATATCTTGGGGTAGGCATAACACTCTTTCTAACGGCAAAATAGGTTATTGATGTTCAACTTCTTCATCGATTATCGAATTGAAAATCTCAATTCGATTGCATCCTTCTCTTTCGTTTGAATGCTCTGTGGCTTTTAGAATATTGAATGTAATTGCTTCCTCATTTACCTTAAAGGTTTAGGTGCCATCCGCCACATCAATCATAGTTCTCCCTGTTGCTAGGATTGGTCTCCCCAAGATCAAGGGGATATCATTGTCTTCCTCCATGTCTAGTACCACAAAATCCACTTGAAAAATGAACTTATCTACTTTGACCAACACATCTTCCACCACCCTATATGGGTGTTTCATTGAATGATCTGCAAATTGTAACGTCAATTCTGTGTCTTTGATTCTTCTAATGCCTAACACTTTGTATATGGAAAGAGGCATAAGACTTACACTAGCCCCTACATCACATAGGGCTTTCCCAAAATTTCTATCCCCAATAGCGCAAAGAATGGAGAAGCTTCCAGGATCCTTGAGCTTAGGTGGTAATTTCCTCTGTAGAATAGCATTGCACTCTTCAGTAAGCATCATTGTTTCACCGTTATTTTCTCTTTTCTTTAACAGAATCTCCCTCATGAACTTCACATATGTCGGCATCTGCTCTAGTGCTTCTGCAAAAGGAATGTTAAGTTTCAATTTTTTAAAAACATCAAGAAATTTATCGAATTGTTTTTCAGTTTCTTCCTTTTTTAATCTTTGAGCAAATGAAGTCGAATTTCTGGTTTTGGCAGTGTCTCCTTTTTCTATACCACAGGTTCTTCCTCCTTTTCAAGAGCGATGTGCTCCTCAATTGATGTCGGGGAGGCCATTTCCTCTGAATGGGTCGAAGTTGAAGTACTTCCACTTTGTTTTCCTTTAGGTGGTACTTGTTCACTTACCTTGCCACTCCTTGTTGTCACTACATTAACATTATTTCACGGATTTGGAACTATGTCACTAGGAAAATTTCCATGCCCTCTTTGTGCCTTTTTTTGAGCAAGTTGACCAAGTGGGGTCTCTAGATTCTTTATTGATGCAGAGTGATTTTTCTGGATAGCTCTTGACTCTTCAATCAAAGAACTTGTACTTGTTACGAACTTTTCAATAGCACTTTCCCAAACAGCTTTTTCGAGGTGGGGCTTGATTTGCTTGAGCTCCTTGTTGACCTTGAGATCCACCTTGTGGATCTCTCCAAGAAAAATTTGGATGATTTCTCCAGCCAGGATTGTACGTACTAGAGTAGGGATTGTTTTGCTTTCCGTTATTACCCACAAACTTCACCTTTTCTAGTTCTTCTCTATCATCTTCATATGGTGCTTCACAAGCTCCATTTTTATGTGTTCCCCCACAAAAGTCACAACCAATATGTTTCAATAATTTGACAGGGGTCACTTGGGGTTGTATATTTATAGCTGTCATCCCCTTCTTTATCTCAGTGGCGATAACATCTTCTACCTGTTTTGAGAGCAACCTGCCTAGAGCCAACCCAACATCCATAACATTCAATTCCAATATACTACTTGTTGACCATCCACCACTGTCATACAACATCATTTGTTCATTTGCTTATGATGCGGTCTTGTAATTCAAAGAACCCCCTGCTGTAGCATCCAACATAATTCTAGTGCTAGGCCTCAAACCATTACATAATATTTGCATCTAGGCAGTGTCGTCATAAGCATGATTGGGACATTCTGCTAGTAAACTCTTGAACCTCTTGTAAGTGTCACAAAGAGATTCTCCGTCTTTCTGTTTGTAACTGGAAATCTTTTGCCTCTTTCTAACGAACACAATTGGGGGAAAGTATTGTTCTAAGAACTTATCTTCAAGGTCATTCCACGTGGTGATGCTACTAGTAGGAGAGGAGTTAAGCTACTCGATAACATCATCTTTCAATGACAATGGAAATAATCTCAATCGTTTTCCTTCTTCAGAACAACAATCCACTTTAATTGTTTCACATAATTCAAAGAAGTTTACCGGAAAAATGAATCTCCTTCAACTCTCAAAATAAAGAGGGATTCACGTCAAACTTGTTAACTATAACTGGTGTGTTGTGGATAGTCAATCAAGCAAGGTTTCTATTTCGATTCACATACTCACTGAGAGTACGTTTAGGTGGTGGTGGATTAACCATTTTCGCAAATATGAAGAAACCCCACAAATCCTCTTCTTCCAGCACTAATTGTCTTTCCCTTTGTCTCATTTCTCAAATCTCTTTTCGGTTTGCTTTTGTAGTTTTTTTCAATTCTGGATCAAAGAAAAGTTCAGTTGAGGATTGATCTTGCATACAAGGTTAGACAAATTGTGAGTAATGAATAGTTTTAAAATAAAGAAAGATAAATAATTAAGTAGAAATTAAAGAGTGTTAAAACAAAAATTCTTTTTTCAAAATTAAAAATAAAGTAAAAGAAAAAATTTTATTGCAGAGCAGAAAATTTCAATTAAGCAAATAAATTAAATTCAATAGTGATATGACAATCCCCGGCAACAACGCCAAAAACTTGATAGTGTTTCAGCAAGTGTATTGAATCATTGTAAGTAATAATAAAACGGTAGAACGAATGTCGAACTCAAGGATTACGTTTGACTATTGAAATATATTTAATTACTAAAATTGAACCAAAATTTCCCAAATAGATTAAAATAATATTTAAAATTAACAACAATGATAAAATTAATCCTTTATAATAAGAAAAATGTTAGGGATGAGTTTTACTTCGAATCCAACCTTGGTGTCTAACTTGATCCTAGTTACCGAATTCCTTTATTGAATTATTATCGAATTCTCTTTATTATTCTTGCCCTAATATCTTAGTGACAAAACCTTTAATTCCAAAGTAAACCCTAATTTCTTAGTGGATTTAAGATTAGAATTAAGTCTTACCGTACATGAATTCTCTTGTTAAACTATTGCCTTTGCAACTAATTTAATTGGTTTCATGACCTGTATCTATCCATAAACTACAAATTCATGAATCTCTCATCTCAAGCATACATAAAGTCCACTTCCGTTTCAAAATACAAATCGTAGAACAATTTAATATTGATCAAGCAATAAAAAGCATTAAGCACATAGATGAGAAAAACAATTCAACAAACTCATTCATATAATTAGAAATCAAATCAGAAAAATAAGGGTTTCATCTTGTTACAATCATCCCTAACAAATAGGGTTTAGTTACTCATGATAGAGATACAAAAGATAGGGATTAAAAAAAAGAAAATAAATTATTTACATTAATAAAAGAAAGAGAAAAAAAATATTTTTTATTAATTTGGTTTGACAAGGGAAGACCTTGCTCCTACGTATCCCCAAGTGCAATAGGGAAATCAAAACTCACGTAGTTCTTAGGTAGAAAATATTTGTGTGTTGATTGATTTTATTATTAATTTTTAATTTTATATCAAAATAAATTCACATTATAGTGGTGATAATAATAATAATGATAATAATAATAATAATAATAATAGGAGTGATGTATTGTTTATTAATTTGTATATCGTTTTATTTTAAAAAAATACTTTTACTATTTTTTTTTTTTGCATTTTACAACTTATAAAGGATAAAAATTTAAGGACAGATCCACGAGTCGGCGGCGCATATGTAGGACGAACCGACGGCGGTAATAACAAAAGAGTTTAAGATCTAATGCACAAAATAAAAATAAAAACAAAATAGAGATAATGAATCACGAATTTGATAAAGAAGTAGACAATTATACAACAATCGACTTGATCCTTATTAAACTTGATTAAAAAAAGTTTCTTGTTTATATCATACGTGCGTAGAATAGTAAAACAACAACTCTATAACAACAATAATGTCAAAAAATAGATGATGAAAAAAAGAGAAAAAGGGTTTACCGCACTCGAGAAATTTTTTATTAGCCCTTGATTCCAATCTTTTTCTCTACTTTTCTCTCTCTTCTTCACTTTCTTTGTCCTCTTATTTATAGTTAGGAATTAGATTTCATTTTTTGGAAGACAATAATTCTCATTAATGATCATTAAGGTTATTCTTAGCGTTTTCAAAAACCTACCATAATCACTTAAGATATGACTTTTTAAACCCTTTTTTTAGAAACAATAAATTAAATCAGAATTAATATCTTTTTTTTCTTTTAATTCTTTTTATTTTATTTAACTTAACGAAAAGTCAAGAATATGCTTAATATTTATTATTATATTTTTTCCTGCAAATAAAAAAGGAAGAGCTGACAAAATTAGGTGTCAACAGCCTAATTATTTATTTTTAGGCTTAATTGCACTTTTGGTCCCCCTATTATAGGTGAAAATTGAAAGTAGTCCCCCCATTTTGTTTGTCCCCAGTTTTAGTCCCCAAAACAGAATTTAAAGCCAAATCATGATGAGTTGTCATTTTTTAATGACGTGTCAATAAAAAAGGTGATGTGGCATACGCTTACGTGGAATAAACTCATTATTATATTATTTTTTATTAAAAAATATAATTTATATTTTCAAAAATTATTTTAATAATTGTGACAATATTTTTAAAAATACAATTAAATTGTTAAAATTAAATTAAATTAAAATAAAATAGATAACCTCTTAGTTCTTGCCAGTTACAAAAATAGATAACCTCTTAGTTCTTGCCGCTTTCAATGTTCAAGATGAACGATCACAAAGAATCTACATCTTCATCACTCTATTTTCTCTCAAATCCTTGATCCCTGGTTCTATGATTTTTCTTAGTTCTCTCTTTTCACTCATTAATGGCGTTTACCCAATTTTCGTCTCTCTAATTTTCCCTTTTTTTCCATTGTTTCCATTTTCTCTTAAGCTTCCTTTTCTTCTCACAGTTTTCCTTTTTTTCTTCCCTGCACCGATTCCTTTCTCAAAAGCTGCTGCAATCTCACTCTTTTTCACTTATGCCAACATGAACACGATTCTGGTTGAACACAAACATGATTTAGGGCTTTAGGGTTCAAACAAGTTCATACGATTTGATTCTCAATTTGCCTTTGTTGTACATGTTTTTCATTTTATTTTATTTTAATTTAATTTTAACAATTTAATTGTATTTTTAAAAATATTGTCACAATTATTAAAATGATTTTTGAAAATATAAATTATATTTTTTAATCATAAATAATATAATAATGAGTTTATTCCACGTAAGGGTTTGCCACGTCACCTTTTTTATTGACACGTCATTAAAAAAATGATAACTCATCATGATTTGGCCTCATATTCTGTTTTGGGGACTAAAACTGGGGACAAATAAAATGGGGGGACTACTTTCAATTTTCACCTATAATAGGGGGACCAAAAGTGCAATTAAGCCTTATTTTTATTATTATTTTCATCATTATTTATTTTTTAAAATTTTTTTATATATATTTATTATGTTTCATAAAAAATTTAAAAGTGGCGGACAAAATTAGGTGTCTATAGTTACTCATGATAAAGATACAAAAGATAGGGATTAAAAAAGAATTACAAGAATGATTCTTGATAAAACTGCTCCAATGATGTTAGAAACGGTCGTCTTTGAGTTTCTCTGCTAGGGCACAAGTCTCCTAACTTCCCAATTGTCAAACAGATCCCTAAAATGTGAGAAAAACGAGTTTTAATGTGTTCTGATGCACGTCGCATGCTTCAGGCGCGCAACATAAGGTCTTCAGCGCTGAAATGCACTTCAGGCGCACAATATCTTATGTCTGGCATTTAATGAATTATTATCCTATTTTGACTCCAAATTTGGTTTCAGTGTCTTATTTGAAGTTGTAGTTATGAATCTTAGCTTTCATTTGCACTTGGTTTGAGTCCAATTGGACATCAACAACTCTAGATATGGCTGAAATACTTCATATAACTCATGTCGATTTCTCACCAAAATTAAGCACTGCACTAAAACAAAGTAACAACGTAAAACTACGAAAAATCTCTACTTAATCAAGCAAATAAGAGCATAAACATTTCATTAAATCAAAGAACTAAAATTAACAAAATATATAAAAGCAACTTCTTAAATTAACTAATGAATAAAAGATAACTAAGACTAAAAAAATAAAAAGAAAAATATGTATATGATGAAGAGTCAACATTTATCAATGATAAATATTTATCTCGTATTTTTTATTTATATGATTTTATTTATTTATTGCTAACAAATTTTTATTTGTATTTTCTTTATTCATTAATTATAAATATCTATCCCGTGTTTTTTTAAGTATGTATCAATAACAAAATTTTGTCTTGTGATTTTTTAAATTTATTAATGACAATTAAGTTTTATATTTTTCTTATGTTTTTTTAATACTCATTACATTTGTATCGTGTTTTTTAATATTGAACATTTATTTCACATATTAAATTTATTTATTTCTCTCCAAATATATAGTTAGTGTTCAATATTTCTCCTATATTTTTTTTATGAGTATTGAAACTTTTCTAAATCATCACTTCAAAACTGGAGCACTTGATTGGTTCCTTGCAACGCTATGTCAGAATATATAAGAAAGCTGGTTGAAGTGGGATTAAAATTGGTCAAGGTAATTGATACTTTTGTTTTTGATTGGACTTGATAACTTAAACTCTTTATAATGTAAAAGCTCTTGCCTTTGTAGCCTAATACATAATTGTAATAACTGAAATTGAATGGATAACTTAAACTCTCCTCAATCTTTTCAACTATACGACATATTATGCAAATAAACACTAATAAATAACATATATCAATTTAAGTAAAACCTATAATATATCGTGATTTCTATTCATGATGTCATTTTAGCTAAAGCCTTATTTGAAAATTCAATGAAATGAAGCAAACATTAGATGAATATGTCCCAACATCTGGTAAAGTTTCATGATTTACAATATAAAACACATCCAAAGACAAAAGTAGAAACCATTGTTAATTCAACATCTTTAATCTTGCGCTTGCCTAGTCTTTAGACCACTGCACTTGCATATATTGGAACAATGCTTGCACAGTTCCTGCACTTCTATGACTCTTATCTTCTTTTTACCAAAATCTCAAACACAATTTATTGTACTTGCATCTACTATGACTTGCACAAAATATAAATAAAAAATAATTATTTCCCACAACCAAGTTTTCTGAAATTCACTAAAAAAATATGCAATCAACATTTATAGTTAATAGATACAAATAGTTATACAGTATTCTTAATTGGATATGTCCTCAAAATTCAATTACAGCTATACATAATATTATGATGATTATCCACTTTTCACTTTGACAATATTATGAAAAGAGAAATATTTAACAATAAATCATACTTGTGCATCACAAAGATATCTATGTAAATAAATATTTTCCCCTTTTAAAAGAAAAATAAATCAAAAGTGATTTAGGGAGAGAAAGATGACATTAAATGTTGGAGCAGTTTTCAACAACAGACCAACCCTGGAATTCGATTCACAATCTTCAATCTCTCACATATTGGAGTAATCACAAAACAACTCCTTCCTCTTTAATTATTTTGTTTGTTTTGCATAATAAATTTAAAACAAAAATACATTAACAATAAATTTGATGAAATACTTTATAATCCAAAACTTGAGAAAGGAAAGCGATACTATATAAGCAATAAAGATTAAATAAAAAAAATAAATAAAAAAGATATGAAAATGTGTTAGAAAGAAGTAAAAAAAAAACATAAATTATAAATGATAGTTTTCCATTGTAAATCAATAGTTATGATAGAGATGAGAGCAAAAACATTAAAAAAAATGTTTGCCAAATTAAACATCAAATAATCAATTAAAGTTCACATAAGCACTTAAATCAAATAGGTAGTGGATACAAAAGTAAAAAGAAAAAATTTCATCGAGTAGATGAGTAAATAGTACCTATAAACAATTGAAGGAAAATAAAAAATTTATATCCAAGATGCAAACAATGGAAGAAGAGTAGTGAGTGTCACCGACACTTGAAAAAAAAAATTAGAATAAGAACAAAAACATTGAGAAGAACGAAAGAAAACCAATCATCACCATTATTTCGATAAATAGCATAAAAATATTATTTACTCTGTTTATTTATACTTTGAGTATTTTTCTTTAGCCTCTTCAGGCTATTGTCCTTATTATCTTCGTCAACTTTCTATATTTTTCTCTAACCTCTCCAAGTTGTCATCCTTAAAACCTTTGTAACCTTTCTGGCATCCTACATTCCTCAAAGACAATTGAGACACATCATCGCTCTCATCAGTGGAGTCAACTGAAGCTTGCTTGCTTTTTCAGAGTAAACTGAATCTTGCAACATAAGAGACGTGTGTCACAAGACTTAGAATGTAGAGTAGAAGAGAAGTCTTGTTTTCTTTTCTCTTCGTCCGAACATTAGAGGATATATCTTATATTAGAACAAATACTTTGTCACGCTTGTCTTTGAACTACTTAATGCAATTTATTTTACTATATTACGACTTACTCCATTAGTAGGCATACTTACATGTTTATTAAGTGATAATATTCTTTGTGTTTAAAGAACTTATATTATTTTCTCTAATTTACTTGTAATTTATGTTACCTTAAAATAAATGGTCACTGATATAACTCTTTGTCTTCTAATTTAATATGCACATTAAACATATACAATTAGGCGATAATTGTTATTTATTTGTTTGTTTTTGCTATCATCAAAATATCAACTAAAAGATTGTAGATAAAACCAATTTTGTACTAACAATCTCTCATTTTCTGATGATGACAAATAGCTATAAAATTAATCAACAATTTTCTTTCACAAAATAAGGTTTTTAAAAGAAAATTCCCCTTAAATGTAGTACTAAAAAATTGTTTTACATAATGATTGTTTAATCTTCTAAAAAAAACTTCCGAATCAATATTTTAGGTCTCCCTCTGAAATTGATAATTATGACTCATTAAGTGTTTCAAACATTATAAAGTCATTTTATTTTTGACACGCGTGGGGTAAAATAACACCAAAATATCATGAAAAATATGCAGACACATAATATACAATTACTTGTATTACTATAACTTCTACTTTTCCTCTCTTTTGTCACTATAAAAAAGGATGAAATTATATATTTTATGGTAAGCCAAAAGATACACAAGGTTCATAAGAAGGATTAAAATATCGTCACACCACATATAGATGATTAGCATAAACAAATTGTTTTACACGAAAGAATAAAGAAACAAAAGTACAACAAAGCAACATTTTATTAAAAAGGAGGATCACGGTTACACAGAAGACACACAATAAAAATAATCATAGACAAAGCTTCTAAAGATATCTAAGGAAACATTTTAATAATTCAGCAGCTTCTTCCATTTGAGTGATGAGAAGGTCCAACTTATAGTCGACTTCTTGCACATTAATACGGGCTTCTAGTTTTTTCAAGAAGAATTTCACTTATCATTGAGGCAACTTTCAGATGGTGAGATTTTCCTCTTCTTTGAAGAGGAAGGTTAAGGAGCGTAAAAAGATGAACACAACGAAAAGCACATGGACAAATGTAGTACCCCAAATATGTCCAATTTATTAGAAATAATTCAAAAAACAATGATATCCATTTTTATTATACTATATCAAGTTTTGTGATTTGTATCTTCAAAATCATTAATACAAAAAAGGAAAAAATATATATAAAAAAGGAAATAAAAAATATAGCTAAAAATTAGGCTCATTTTGTCCAATCAAATTACAATTTTAAATTACAATTACAACATTAAGCTAAATCAAATTATAGCCATATCAAGACAAATCAAATTACAACCTTAAATATTAATTTCATCATAAAAAATACAAGCAAATATTGTATTAAAAATTAATTAGATGTGACAACTTTTTAATCTTTGAGTTGTTAGAACACAAGTAGTACAACCTGATAGTTATAAAACTCTCTTTATTTATTTATTTATTTATTTATTATTTTTTAGTAAATTAATCTAAAACGGACTTTTAAAATTTGGTTAATTAGATGTGAGATTTTTTTAATCTTTGAGTTGTTAAGACATAAGTCGAACTATTTGGTGGTTTTGAAACTCAATTTTAAAATCGAAAATAATATAAAATATTTTTAAGAGGATTAAATTAGATGTGACATCTTTATTTTACTCCTTGAGTTTTTGAGACACGTATTGTACAACTTGATCGTAATAAAAGTCGCATTTTTAAATAACTACTCAAATCAAGCAAACTCTTTTTTTGTCAAATTTTTTTTTTATATAACCAAATAATTTTATTTAAAAATAATCAATACATTCGCATTAACAAAAAACTACGTAGTTTTGATTTCTCCATGGCACCAGGAGATACGTAGGAGCAGGATCACATTCTTGTCAAGCACATTAATAAAAATTTATTTTTGGTACTTTATTTGTTAAACACACATTGATCCCAAAATCGTATTAAAAAAATAGTAATAATTGTTATTCATATTTAATAATAAGGAGAAATAAATACACTTAAGTTAATATTAATCTTGCGCATTTAACTATAGGTAACTGTATTTTAACGAATGTCGTATGGTGCTAATACCTTCTCTACGCATAATCGACCTCTGAACTCAAAATTTGGTTTCAAAGACCATTTTTTTTTTTAGTTTTCTATTTTTAAGGGTTTCTAATATTTTGCCTATTTTAAAATAAATTTTGGTGGCGACTCATTGAATTTTAGGCCGCGACAACAAAGAGAAGATTGAAATGATACATGTAAGGGAAAAAATAAACTTTTGATGTATAAATAATCAGATTTATCAAGAAAGAAAATGAAAAACATTTTTAGAAAGAGGAGACGTAATGATGAAGGCGTGGAGGAAAATGAATACTGAGATAGGGTATGACAAATACCTTAGGACACGTGAGACAATTTAAAGGCACGAGGCAAAAAGGAAGGAGAAGAAGAGTTGTGGTTGAGGAAGAAAAAAAAATTAAAGTAGAAATGAAAGAGAGGAAGAAAGTTTATAAGAAAAGTAGAGGAGAGGAAGAGAGAAACACAAGTATCTTCTTCAGTAGGAGTCTTCCTTTATTGAACTTCCATCTCATACAAGGATGATGAAGTTGTCATATTCAAGAGCCTACCTTCTGACTTGTAAGCCGTAATTAAGAAAAATGAGATGATGTAGTCTTCCCTTTTCTTTAGCTATTTTGACATGTCTGGTGGAACTTTCTCTTAATATATATTTAAAGATATAATCTTCCAAAGATAAATCATTGATAAAATTATAAGTGCTCTAACATTTCTTCGTTATTTATTTCAGATTTCCATCCAATCCAGAAAATTCAAGGAAAATGAGGCATAAGTCTTTCAATGCTATTTTTCTTCCTTCCTCTTTGTACTTAAGGTTCTTAGTGAAATAAGATGACATTAATACCCAAGGGTTCCACAAAGTGAACCTTTAAATGCATTTTGTGCACCTTCTTGTATAATCCATCTTGTTGACAGTAGTTCGCAGATGTAACAAATTCAAGATTTCTGAATATTTCACCATTCAGGTTGAGCAATTCATGTTTTAAGAAAATCTTGAAGTTTTTTTTAGAGTACAATGTAAGAAGAGGATTATTTAGGAAGATGAAGAGTTAATAAAGAAAAATATATATAATTGGTTTTTCCTAGAGGGTTTCAAGTTTAAAACATTTTGATGAAAAAAAAATTGGTTTGGGAGAGAAAAACTTATATCGAAAATGGTGATTTTGAAAACAACACTAGAAGAGAGAGAGAGGTTTAAATAAGCATTGAAGAAAGATTAAAAAACATAGATTTTAACGAGAGTGAACAAGGAAGAATTTTCAAAATGGTCACAAGCGATAAGAACAAGAACATGACAACATGGATCTAGACAGAAGAGACAACATAAACACACCATGGGACAAAAAGGAAAACACAAGCATGCAAAAAATAGCATATACGGTGGTAAGAAAAACAATTTTCTTCAATTGATAAAACTCTTGGCAACTTACAATAATGAAGTTGCAAAAGTTGTGTTGAAAATTGCTCCATATAATTCTAAGTATACTTCACATCAAATTCAAAAAGAGCTCTTCAATATTCTTTCTAGTAGGGTGAGAAAACATATCTGTGAAGAAATTGATGATTCCAAATTTTGCATCGTTTTAGATGAAGCTCGTGATGAATCACAAAAGGAACAAATGTCTCTTGTGTTAAGATTTGTTGACAAAGTTGGTTTAATACAAGAATGATTGTTTTTTGTGGCACAAGTTAATGACACTACAACTTTAACTATAAAAAAGAAGTATGTGATATACTTTCTCAACGTAATCTTAATTTTTCTAACATGTGTGGTCAAGGGTATGATGGTGCTAGTAATATGAGAGGAGAAAGGAACAGTTTACAACCACTATTTATGAAATATTGTTCTTATGCATACTATGTCCATTGTTTTACTCATCGATTGAAATTTGCTTTGGTTACTACATCAAGAGAAGTTGTTCCAATTTATAAATTTTTTGAGAAGCTAACTTTTGTTGTTAATGTTGTTTGTTCTTCTACTAAGTGTCATGATGAGTTACAAGCTTCTTAATTAGAGAAAATTGCACATTTGTTAGAAATTGATGAGATTGTAACTGGTAAAGGTACAAATCAAATTGATACTTTGAAACGAGCTGGGGATACTCATTGTGGATCACATTTCTCTTCTATTTGTAGCTTGATAAATACGTATGAGGAAACTTGTATTGTTTAAGAAAAATTACAAACGAAAGAGCAAGTTATTCTACAAGTAAGGATGCTAATAGTACTGATAATTATTTGAAGGCGTTTGATTTTATATTTATCTTGCATTTGATGAAAGACATTATGGGGATAGCTGATATACTTGTCAAGCCTTACAACAACAATCTCAAGATATAGTTAATGTCATGTATTTAGTTGGAAAAACAAAGTTTCTTACTCTAGTCTTGAGAGAAGATGGCTGTGATGCATTATTTACTAAAAGTGAAGACTTTTTGTGAAAAACATGATATTGAGATTCTTGATCTCAACGATGTTCATTCAACAACAAGATTTGGACGCTCTCGTCTTCAACAAGATCAGGTTACAATAGAGCATGATTTTAGAGTTAGAAATATTTTTTACTACCATTGATCAACAATTACAAGAGTTGAATAAAAGATTTAGTGAGTAAGCAATGAATTTATTAACTCTAAGTTGTGCTTTGACTCCTAAGGATAATTATTAAGCTTTTAACATTGAAAATATTTGTACTCTAGTTGAAAAATATTACCCTATGGATTTCAATATGCAAGAGAAGATTAATTTGAAATTTTAACTCCGACATTTCTTGGTTGATGCTCGTCAAGATTTAAATTTGAAGAATTTATCAACTATTCATGAATTATGCTCATGTTTGGTTGCAACTAAAAAGACACAAAATTTCTACTTGATTGATAGACTACTTCGTCTTATCGTGACTTTTCTAGTTTCTATCGCCACAACTGAAATATCTTTTTCAACAATAAAAATTATTAAGTCTAGGTTAAAAAACAAGATGAAAGATGAATTTTTGGGAGATAACATAATTGTTTATATTGAAAGAGAAATTATTGCAAGTATCAGTTCTGAGTCTTTTATTGATGATTTCAAGTTAAATAAAGAACGTAAAACATTACTTTAAGGTATTCTTATCTCATGTAGTTAATTATTTGATACTTCACTTTGTGCTTATTACAACTTTATTTTTTGCTATATAATATTATTTATATATTTAATTTATACATATTATATTTTTATGTCGGTCATCCTAAACTTTTTAGTTAAGTTCCGTCACTGACTCCTGTGCAGTCCTAAGTCTATATTATCACATGCCTTTTCTAAGTCTCTATTGCATCGGGAATGTTATTGTCTCAAATTCTAGTTCCAAAAGCAACATATTCTCAAACTTAAAAATATTATTACTCCTTCCAGATCACATGTTAAAACTATTGGATAATGATTAAACATGGTTGCTAGGGTGTATGTGGGTTGGGTTGGGTCGGTTTTGACAAAATCCGATATCCGACTTAATGAATTATCTAAATTGCATTAGCCATAGCTCGATCAAATTTTTATTAGAGTGGATGATCGGTAGCTAAACTTTTGAGGTATATAAAAGCATACCTACAAAAGAAAAAAAAGAATGTTTCTCATATTGCAAAAAAAATACTTATTGGTAAAATATAATATTATTTACATTTAATTCATATTTCTTTATTGTTATCAATTATAATTTATATATGTACAATTAACTATATTTTTTTTATTATAAACATTTACTATACTAAGGGTTATAGTTATAATTATTTTTAAATATTATTAATGTTTTTAATAAAATATATCTGTAAAAACTTAATAATTTAAAATCTTTTAATAAACAATTTAACAAAATCATTCAAATTTTTATTGATTACTTGTCAACAATATCCATCATCATATAATAATTTATAAATATATAAATTATATTAAAAAAAAATTATTAAATGTATATTTGATTCATAATAATTAACCTCGAAACTCAAATTGAGAACAAAAGTTACCATGTCTAATAAAGTTAGTTTTATTTTTTTACTTTTATATTTTTTTTAAAAAAAAAACCAAATGAAAACTAACAAAAATCATAAACCAATTAAAATGAAGAACTGAAATGAGAAGACGGAACCCTAACCCACCGTCACCTGTCGCCGCCGCCAATAACAGCTACATTCACTGCCTTTGCGAATTAAAGCAACGTCGTGTAGCAGCAACGTCGTGAAGGAAACCTCGCCGCGAATAGCAGCTTATCGCCACCCTTCGTCGTCGCCATCGCCGTCGTGTGCAGTGTATCCGTCGAAGTGAAGGAACAAGGTACAGTGTCTTTTTCCATTAGCCGTGTTTGTTTACCATAATGTAGTCAATTTATTCCTACTCATAATTGGTAATATGCGTTTGACTGTTTTGCTGCATATTTTAGGTTTTTGTTTTTGATTTGTTTTTCAATTTTTTTTTCAACAATTTTCTGATAGAGACTAATTAAATTTTTTCTTGTTTTTTAACTTTTGTTGGGTTAATCATTCTCTGCATATTTCGTTACTTTGGTTTTTGTTGTTGATTTACTTATTTGCTAGCTATACTTAGTTATATTCAAATTTGATTATTGCATTTGTTTCTACTAAGGAGGAGAAAAGCAATAGATTTTCATGTTAAGCTTGGGAAACTTAGCCGTCACTGTAGTGTTTTCTTGATGATAAATATTTGTTTTCTAGTCATTTCTCTGGTTTTGTTGTTGATTTGCCAATTGAAGTTTTGTTTATTGATTTGCTGCATAATTAGGCTCTGTTTAATAAAATTTTCAGCATAATTTGTTTATTGAATTTCTGATAAAGAAAAGGAGAATTAATAGTCAATTTGAAGCAATTGGAAGAGGTACTTGGCGATACATTTGAGTTTCTTGATATTGCTTTTAGTCCGTTCTATAAATGGTTTTCTACTTGCATAATATTGCATTTTGTTTAGGAAATGTTCATAATGTTACATAGTTTTATTACTAATAATGTACTAATTTTGCTATTTGTTTGCACTAAACCTCCAATTTGGCCTCCCATGACGATGTCGTTTAGTTGTCATCTCCAATTTGCCATTTGTGTGTACTAAGAAAGAAGAAGAAAATGCAGCAAAGAAAATCATCATTGGGAAGACCTTCTGGAACCGATGGCTCTGATTATTCCTATCGTATGGTAGTTGATTCAAGTAAGTTCTATTCCCCATTCCTAGTCACTTTCATAAAACGTTGATTTTATTGATTTTTTATATTTTAATTCAATTCTGCATAACTGATGTCTGTTCTTTGTTATTTTTCCAATTAGGGTATCAACATGTTGCAAAGGGGAAGAAATGCCTCTCTCTGCGATTCATTATTGAGGTACCCTGGATTTTATTTATTTATTTATTGTTTTATAATTATTGGAAGAGAATAAAGGCACTGATTTTACAGTGTTAAACAACTTTACATTGTTGTCTAATCGTAACTCACCACGGCAACAAGTAGTTAGTTAACAGCCTTTGATTTAAATTTTTTTTAATATGATGTGGCATATTGAATGATTATGATCGAACGACAGTGTAAAGTTGTTTTACACTGGGATAGTGGTCAGCGCTATGATTGATCGCAATGTCGAAATTTAGAGAAACAATTCAAGAAATTTATGCCATACACATAAAAGTTACTCTTGTCACTATTATAAGAAAAAGCAATGCATCAAATCTTGGTCACTAGGCTCACTATTATAAGCAAAATTAATTTCTTTTGAATCATTTAAATGAATTTCTTAATAACCTTAAAAGTAGTTTTTGTTGTTTATAATAGTCACATGAGGGAGTAGTTCTGTATTAGCCTCCAACCAAGGCATAAAAATTGGAGTAGTTCTGTGTTGTGATATTCTTAACTTTCTAAATGTTGTCTTTTTGCTTGTTTGATGTTCATATAGCCATATACTCCCTCTGGCCTGATTTATAAGCAATTTTTACTATTTGCACACTTATGAAGGAGTCTTGATTTTATGTAAAAATGAGTTGATGTGCGAAAAATAACTCCAACCAAGTAATTAACTCTATTTTGTTATGACCACACTTACAATAAATTCAACCCTTAAAGAAAGTAAAATTGGAGTGGGAGTATTAATATAGGTACTATGTGATTGGATTACCTTTATATATTCCACCAAAATTTCTAGGGAGAAGTAGGAGTAGTATTACTATTGGTATTGATAGTAGTATGTGATTGAAGTGCCTTTAATATTTCTCAAAAGAATATGGTGGCAAACGAAGACATTTACATTAAGGAAATGAAAAAAAAAATGAAATAAGTATACTGACAGAGTACTACAGTTTCATATGTTCAAACAAAATATTAAAAAAAAAAAATCAAATTAGAACAGTTTGGAAAATAAATTTACAGGGAGGTTGATACAGGTTGGAATTGGTACAAGTTCCGTGAGAAATTGTATATCAGGACAAAAAAGTAAAGTTAATAATTATGAGAGTAGTAAATATTAGTTGAATTTGGATTAAGGGTTATTTTTCGAACAAATGTATTAAATAGAGTTGAATTTGTTTACTTTTGCTTATATATTTGAGGCCAAAAAATTATGAAGAAAGTTGTTCATAAACAAGGCCGGAGGAGTAATAATATTACTTTTGGCTTCTTGAAATTAAGACAAATACTGAATCTGTATGCTTTAACTGCTGCTGCTGCTGCCGCTGTCATCTTTATTTTTGTCTGATGTAGATTTGAAACTCAAAATTGTAAACTGCAGGCTTTGTTTCTGTTTATAGGAGTGATATTTGCATTTTTACCAGGAACAAAAGGGGATACGCCAAATACAGTTGCCCTTTCTTCTGTTATTGCTAGTATTGTTTTGTTGATCATTGCGGATATAGGTAGCTAAACCTTGAGTTCCTTAATTTCCTTCATTTTATCATTTTATCGAGTTTTTAATTTATACCTATTAAATGAGCTGTCACTGCAAATTTTGTGAGAAAGGTAGAAGACGAAGCCAGACAAGTTTGTTGAGATTATATGCCTTCGTATCATCCATAGCAATGCTTCTCTTGGTTGCTTCCCTTGGGAACCAGTATTCTCTGCTGAAGGTAAATATGCCAATCTTTAATTGAAGTTTTATAGGAAAAATCTTCATAAACTGTCATGAGAAAACTGACTTCTAAGAAGCAATCGTCTGAAATGAATTTCCAGTGTGATTTTGAAGTTGTTAACTAATTATGGTTTTATAATTTTATTTTTCTTTTGATTATTATAATTCTTATTCTTACTGTCTAATTTCTATTAGTCATCATCACCTTTGTATGAAAATTTATTCCAATAGTATTTTGAATTTTTTGGGTGTAAACGGGTATCCTCCACGCGCAATTGTGGATGGAGACTAATCATTCGAGCCCTGTGCGATCCAAATGGGTGGAAAACTCTTCCTAAAAGTTTTAAAGTTGCTGTATGCCCAAACTCGGGTTCGAACCTGAGACCTTAGTTAAGCTAGGAAAGACTCATGCCATCTCATCTAAGCGCTGATGGGTTAGTACTTGATGGGTTAGTACTTTGAATTTTGGTTTTTATTTAATCTTAGGGGTTTAAGTTGAGTTTGCGTTATTTTAATAGAACATACTTGGTAGCTATACTTCTGTTCGAATTTGGACTTTGAGCTACCTACTTAAAGAGCCAAGTGGTCACTCGTTCTTCAGTGTTCAGTTTAGATTTGTGTGTTAAGTATCTATTTTACTTCCTTTTGGGTTCCTTTGTCTCTTGCTCTTCTGTTGTCTAAGCCTTTTATTCTAGTTATTTACGAGAGTAAATATGAAGTGTTTGAAACTTCTTGCATTAAAGCTTTCTTTTACATGATATGAGATAAATAATGTGTTTTGGTTTGCCTTTTCCTCTCTAAACTGTATGTTGCAATTTTAAGAACCCGAATCCCACAAAGGAACAGTAGATATTAAAGCATAAACGTGCAATTGTATTACTGATGATGAGTACATCAGTACAAGGAATGTATTGCAGTAGCGTATGTCTATCTATATACACAGTTCAGTGTGTGAAAATATTATTTTGAATCACAGGTTTTATTATGGAGATGTCTTCATTGTATTACATTATGCATATGGCGTATGCATATAAATATGAAGTGCATTTGTTACCGAAGTTTATGGTTGATAGCTGACTTTGTCCTTAGAAATGCCCTTATGATTTTATGGAATCTCTTCTGTAGGCTATCCAGTATTTTAGTCATCGAGGAACGAGGGGTTATGATGTTGATTTTCCTAGTCTTCAAACTGGTAAGGTTTCTTTTCAAATTCTAAATATTTTACTCGTGCAAATTTGTGTTATAATCGGATAATTTGTGTAAAAACTGGCTTTCCGCCATGCAGGTTTGTTGATTTATATACTCACTTTATCTTTGTTCAAGATCAGTAATATCAAAGCAGTCGTGATCCTTCTTTTTAACATGACGCCTCCCAAGAAAGCCTCTTAACCCCTGATTGATTTCTTTTCCCATTTAGCTTTCAATATAGATTGATCTGTATGAATGTATCTTATATGAGGTTAATGGAAGCTAACTTAAGCTGTTGTAGAATTTTCCCTGCAAATCGTTTTAAATACATTTGTTGCTTTTATGCGATCTTTTGTTTTTGTAATTTTGTCGAATTGTTTTATTTTGGAGTTATTATTGAAGTGGAGACCATCGTTTTCTGCATTTCGTTGGTGATGAAAATAAATATTGCGTTAAATTATATTTTTGATCACTTAAGTTTGTTTTAGTTTTTATTTTGGTTATTTAAATTTTGTTTGTTTTATTTTGATCATTTAAGCTACATATATTAAATATTTTGGTTTCTTATGTAACATATGCTATACATTTTGGTCTAATACTGTGTAGCATTGTAATATGCTATACATTTTGGTCTAATATTGTGTAGCATTGTAATTTAAGGAATTAAAATTAGACTATGGCCCGCGCGCTGCGCAGATATTAATTAATTTTATAAATTTTACAAGTAATATTTTATGTATTATAAATATAGTTATTTTATAATATTACTTTATTAATTTTTAATAATTGAATATGATTAAGAAAATTAAAATGAAAAAATATATTAATGTTGAATTATATTGTAGCGTAGTCTAAATTTATTTGTTTTATTACTATGATATTTTAATTGCGAGCATGAGAAGTTGTTGTAAAAAAATAAAATTATTGAACATATTTCATAAAGAGTTTTTAAAAAAAACATAAGTTGTTGTGGCATCGGAGTCTATTTTAAATATGTATAATAGATAATATATTTTAATAATTTTTCATATGTTCGTATTATATGATTATTTTTAATAAATTTATGTATTTCTCTGTCAAATAAAATATATATTTTTATTTTATGACATAAATTGAAAGTAACTATGAATGAATTGACATTAAGTAGTAGTTAAATTTTTAACGTATAAAATTATTACTAACCATAAGTGTAATAATATAATTGTTCATAAAAGGAAGATTAGATAAATAATAT
>JBBPBS010000249.1:479915-552415 GCA_037974835.1 Cicer judaicum
AAAAATTATTGAATATATTTCATCAAGAGTTTGAAATTTATTTTATTAAAGATTTACATATACTTTAAATCAATTTTAGGTATTTAAAAATTTTAACTAATTGTTTGTGCAATTGAATTATTGTTATATTGATATGTACTAAAAATAAATTCTATTAAAAACTAATTTAATTTTATGCAATATTTAATTTTTTTTTATTTCTTTTTTAAAATTCAAATCATCATTATAATAAGAAAAATTAAAATAAAAAACAACATTCAATTATAAATATATAATTTAATTGATGAAAATTTAGTGTTAACATATTTTTTCAGAACACATATATATTAAACTTTTGTTCATTATATTTTTTTAATATATATATATATTATAATTTTAAATAAATTTGTGTATTTTCTATCAAATATAATATATTTTTTTTTATTTTATAAAATGTTACAAAAAAAATAGATTGACATTAATTGAAAGAAATTATAAATGAATTGACATTAATGAGTAATTGAATTTTTAACGTATAAAATCATTACTCACCATAAATGAAATAATATAATTGTTGAAGATTAGATAAAAAACATTTATGTCGATATTTATGAGTGATTAGTCGTTTTTTTTATTGATTTTAATTTATAATAATAAATTATTAGAATATTAGGGATTGAGAACATTATTGAAGTAAATTAGGCATGATTTGATTGAGAGGGGAGAAAGAATGAGAGGTTCACATAAGCTTTTTAGCTGATGTGGAAAATATTTGTATAGGTGGATGAAATAAGATGAGTTAGCATATAGGTGGATGGAATATGATGACTTGACATTAGGGTCTGTTTTAAATATATATAATAGAGTAAATTAGGCATGATTTGATTGAGAGGAGAGAAAGAATGAGAGGTCCACATCAGTTTTTTAGCTGATGTGGGAAATATTTATATAGGTGGATGAAATAAGATGAGTTGACATATAGGTGGATGGAATATGATGACTTGACATTGGGGTCTGTTTTAAATATATATAATAAATATTTAACTTTTGTAACTAAAGGGATCAAAACTTTATTGTTTATAACTTAAGGGGCTGAAATAAAAGAAAAATTATTTGAAGGACTAAATTATTTAACTGTTGTAACTTAAAAGATTAAAATGAGATGAACAAAGTTTAAAGGATTAAAATGAAATATAAAAATAATTATAGGAGCAAAAGTGTATTTTAAATCAGATGATACTAGTAATATTTGGAAGCTCATTGTTGGTAATGGGAACTTGCTGGATTGAATTTTTTTTTCTCCAAAACGGTTCTTTGCAATTGTTGAACACCTAATGTGACATAAATTGTTTGAATAAATGTGAAACAAATTTTTTATTTATAAAAAAAAATGCTGATTTATTTAATTCGGTAGAAATTATTGTAGTTAGTTCATGATTATGTTTAGTTATGTGGTAATGAAGAATGGATTACTGGAACTGTTTGATGCAAACCAAAGACTAGTACTCAAGTCTTCAATTTCAAAAATAGGACTTTCAAAGCCAACATCAAGAATGCAAAGGTCAATTGTTTCTCAGCTACAATGGCTAATCAAACAGATCAACTATGTCATCTAAGATTTGGTAATCTAAACTTTAGAAGTTTAAATCAATAAGGTTTGTGGGTTCAAAATGTTAAATCTGTTATCTAAACGAACATCATGAGGTTTAAATGGATTAGTTCGGGTTAGACTTGAGCTTGAATGAGTTGGTTCAAAATGTAGATTGAATTAGTTTGAGTGACCGGGCTCATGAATTTTCCCATAGAACATTCCTAATTTGAAATACTCTCTAGGAAGAAATCAGTACTTTATTTCATTTGTTGACGAGTTCAGTAGAATTTTTTATTATTTCATTTAAAGACTAAATGTGAAGCTTCAAATGTCTTTAAAAAATTCAAGACTATAGCTGAAAAGCAAAGTGGAAAGATAGTTAAAGTCTTAAGAATTGATGGTGGGAGAGACTACAACTCTAGAGATTTTAGGATTTATGTGGGAATAATGGAATAATTCAAGGGGTAGTAGCTACTACTTATACACCTCGACATAATAGTTTGGCAGAAAGGAAGAATAAAATTGTTGTTAAGATGGCTAGGAGCTTGATGAAACATAAGAATTTGCCTCATGTGTTATGGGAGGAAGCAGTCAGTGCAACCACTTACGTGCTCAATAGGTGTCCAACTAAAAGATTAAACTTGAAGGTTTCTGAAGACATCTGGATAGGAAGAAAACCATCAGTGGCACATATCATATGATATTTGGTTCCTTATGTTACAAGCATGTGCCAAATGAAAGAAGAAAGCAGTTGTAGGACACGAGAATGTGAACAGAAGCACTATTATTATATGTTCTGTTGAAATGAAAATACAACCTTGGTCTTTATATAGTCCCATTACTGCTAATCAAAGAAAACAAATAAATACTAATAATAGCCCACAATCTCTTGGCCTTCCAACTACAACAGAGGTTTTGTCTTTCCACTAACTTATTAATAAAAACTCACTACATATAACATTAAAGTTTATTTAACAAAACTCCCTTGTAAACTTAAATGTTCCTTCTATCTATCATGCCTATCAACTTCTTGCCTCTTTCGAAAATTTCTTTCGATAATGGTTTTGTGAAAATATTTGCTGCTTGATCCTTGCTTGCTACATGCCTCAATTCGAAACTTCCTTCCTTCACATGTTCTCGAATAAAGTGGAAGCGAACGTTGATGTGTTTGCTTCTTTCATGGTTTACAGGATTCTTTGCTAACTTAATAGCTGATTTGTTGTCCACTTGTATGACTGTTGCATCTGCCTGTTTTAGCTCCATTTTTCTCAACAATCTTCTAAGCCATATTGCATGACAAACACACAAAGATGCTGCCACATATTCAGCTTCACATGTCGAGAGTATTACTATCGGTTGCTTCTTAGAAAGCCAAGTAAATGCAGTATTTCCCATGAAGAACACATATCCTGAAGTGCTTTTCCGATCGTCTATATCTCCACACCAATCACTGTCGGAGTAACCAACCAGCTTGTAATCTTCTGTTCTTGAGTAAAACATTCCAAATGACAATGTTCCTTGGATGTACCTCAGGATTCGTTTCAATGCCTTTCAATGTGAATATACTGGTTCCTCCATAAATCGACTTACAATGCCGACACTTAATGAAATGTCCGGCCTTGTACATGTGAGATAGCGAAGACTACCTACCAAGCTTCGATATTTGTTTGCTTCGACACGTTCTACTCCATCAAATTTCGACAGCTTTGCACCTGGTTCCATTGGTGTCGAAACTGGATTACAATCTTTCATTTTGAATCTTTTCAGGATTTCCTTTGCATATGTCTCCTGTGATATGAAGATTCCCGCTTCTTCTTGTCGAACCTCAAGACCAAGAAAGAATCTCATCAGTCCTAAATCTGTCATCTCGAATTCACGTGTCACTGTGCCCTTGAATTCTTCTATCATCTACCCATTGTTACCCATGAAGATTAGATCATCGATATAGAGAGCAACAAGTAACATATTACTTTCATTCTTCTTTACATACAAAGCATGTTTGTAGGGACATTGCTTGAAGCCATTCTCTTTGAAATATGTGTCGATGCGTGTATTCCATGCTCGCGGTGCTTGCTTCAACCCATAAAGCGCCTTCTTCAACTTTAGCACTTTTCTTCTTTTCTGACTTTCATGTATCCGGGTGGTTGTTCGAAGTAAACTTCTTCTTCGAGCACATCATTTAAAAATGCCGACTTGACATCCATTTGAAATATTGGCCATTTGAATTGAGCAGCTTGAGAAATGAGCAATCGAATTGTCTCCATTCTTGCAACAGGCGCAAATACTTCGTCATAGTCAATTCCTGCTTTCTGTTTGTATCCCTTTGCAACAAGTCGCGCCTTATACCATTCTATTTCTCCTTGAGCATTCATCTTTTTCTTGAATACCCACTTCACACCAATGGGTTGACTTCCTTTTGGTAATTCTGCTAGTTCCCATGTGTTGTTACGTTCAATGGCCTTAATCTCTTCGATCATGGCAGTTTTCCAATTTTTGTCTCGCAGCGCCTCTTCAAGGTTAATGTTTTCAATATCTGCCAAAAGACATACAAGGTGTACCTCTTCTGTCGTTTCATACAAATCTTACAGACTTCGCATTCTGGGTTGTAGAGGTTCATCTTCATTGTCAGACTCTTCGAGTTCTGTTGAAATGCTTGTTGGTATGGCGACAGATGATTCTTCAACCTCGACATTAACTTCTGTTGAATTGTTCCAGTCCCACTTGCTCGCTTCGTTTATTCGAACGTCTCTACTCACTATCACCTTCTTGCTTATGGGATCGAATAGTTTGTACCCTTTTGTCTTCTCATCGTACCCAATGAATATGTACTTCTGACTTTTGTCTTCAAGCTTCCTTCTTCGTTGATCTGGTACGTGTGCATATGCCACACTACCAAATACTTTGAGATGAGAAACTATTGGCTTATGTCCGCTCCATACTTCTTGTGGTGTTTGATCTTCTAACTTCGAATGTGGACATCGATTCTGAACATAAATAGCACATTGTACAGCTTCTGCCCAGAATTCCTTCGACATGTTCTTGCTTTTAAGCATTGATCGAATCATGTCGAAAACTGTTCGATTCTTCCTTTCAGCCACACCATTTTGTTGAGGTGAATATGGTGCAGTTAGAAATCTCCTTATGCCTCGCTCTTCACAATACTTCATAAAGGCTGTTGAAATATACTCACCACCTCTGTCAGATCGAACGTCTTTGATGTGTCTGTTAGTTGCCTTCTCCACCATTACTTTGAATCTTTTGAACACCTCGAATGCTTCAGATTTTTCTTTCAAGAAATAAACCCAGGTTTTTCGTGAGAAATCATCGATAAAGGAAATGAAGTACCTTTTGCCATTGAAAGATTCCGGAGTGATTGGCCCACATATGTCGGTATGAATCAGTTCGAGAATATGTTTAGCTTGATATTCTGCCTTCTTTTGAAATGAGGTTCTTGTTTGCTTGCTAAGCACACATTCTTCACAAAATTTTCCTTCATAGTCCATGTCTGGTAGCCCGTGTACCATGTTCTTTTTCGCCAACCTTTTCAAACCAGCATGATGTAGATGACCAAAGCGTAGATGCCACAACGACGCTTTGTCTTCGACATTGACTTACAAGCATTTTTCTTGAATGTTTCTCAAATTCAATTTGTTCATTCGATTTCTCCCCATCTCGACTTGAGCAATCAGATGCCCTAGCGTGTCCTTCAAATGCAGTATCCGATCTTCTATAAGTATCGAATAACCTTTTTCTGTAAGTTGCCCTAAACTCAGGATGTTGGTCTTGAGATCTGGTACATAGTAAACATCCTTGATTGATCCAATCAAGCCATCCTTCTGTAAGTAACAGATTGTACCGATGCATATCCGAAGGACACATGACCATCTTCAATCTTTTGCATTTCTTTAAACAGGTGTTTCTGACCACACATATGATTACTTGCCCCTGAGTCGAGATACCACATAGTGTCATTATTGGTGTTGATTTCATTTTGAGCCATCAAGAGAAAGCCTTCATTCGCTTCAGCTTCCAAAACTAGATTGGTTGTTTCTTCTACCTTCTTTTTGACTTGACCATACTTCCCACACTTGTAGCATTCGAAGTTGGAGTAGTTCGACCGACCATCTCTTTGACCACGTCCTCTGCAACGCCCATTCTGTTGGCTTGACTGTCCTCTCTCGAAGTTGCTGCCTCGACCACCTCGACTATGACCTCCATGACCACGTCCTCTTCCCCGAAAGTTTTGAGAAAAGAGTACCTTTTCGTCTCTAATTGACTCCTTGGTTTGATGTGCTTCCTCGACTGCTTCTTCCTTCTTTTTCATCTTACGTTGTTCATGTGCTTCGAGAGAACCAGCGAGCTCTTCGACTGAGAGTGTCGTAAGGTCCTTCGACTCTTCTATTGCACACACAATATTCTCAAATTTATCTGTTAAAGATCTCAAGGCCTTTTCGACAACTCGTGCATCAGTCACCGTTTCGCCATTTCTAGTGAGTTGATTCACCACTGTTTGTACACGCATGATGTAGTCAGATACTGTTTATGACTCCTTCATATGCATCCTCTCCAATTCACCATGAAGTGTTTGGAGTCGAACTTGCTTCACTCGATCTGCTCCTTCGAACGCCTTTTTTAACGTGTCCCATGCTTCTTTCGACATAGCCGAACCGACAATTTTCTCAAAGCCTAAGTCGTCAACTGCTCGGAACAGCATGTATAGTGTCGTCTTATCCTTTGACCGCGTCTCTTTCAATGCCTTGTTTTGAGCTGCCGTATATCCCGTAGTAGCTGTTGGTTCTTCAAACCCATCTCTGGTCACCTCGCATGCCTCTAGAGCTCCAAGAAGAGCTTTCATTTCGACACTCCTATTATCGTAATTTGACTTTGTTATTCGCGGCAACGACATTTGACTCATCACGTTTGCCATTTGCTCTGATGCCAATTTGTGAACAGAAGCACTATTTTTATATGTTCTGTTGAAATGAAAATACAACCTTGGTCTTTATATAGTCCCATTACTGCTAATCAAAGAAAACAAATAAATACTAATAATAGCCCACTATCTCTTGGCCTTCCAACTACAACCGAGGTTTTGTCTTTCCACTAACTTATTAATAAAAACTCACTAAATATAACATTAAAGTTTATTCAACAGAGAAAGCCTATGGTGTTGATTGGTTATCATGAAACATGTGCATATAGGCTTTATGAACCTATTGTTAAGACAATCTGCATTAATAGAGACATTGTTATTAGTGAGCATGAAGAACGGAGTTGGGATGATGCGAGTAGAATTCGTCAAGGAGTGTCAAAGGTTCCTAACAGAATTGGTTCATAGGAGGCAGTTGGACGACGTGATGAAGCTGAACTAGTTCAGAATACTAGAACATCATTAAGACTAAGACAACAGATAGTGAGATTGGATGACTATGAAACCATACATGATAATGATATTGACTCATGGTGAAAGACACCATAATAGAAGATTTTATCTGATTTATAAGTCGAGGAGATGCCGCAACCTATTATGGAGGTTCCGGTTGATAAGTCGAAGGAGTGCACCATAGAAAGCTGATAAGCTCTAGAGACGGTCCAAGAACCCAAAGAAAATAAACTGTCAAAAAGGCTTATGAATATAATTTTTTTCCCCAAAAATTGAGTCGTACATAGATATGTATAGTTTTATAATAAAGATCTAGATATTTTTCAATAAATATCTCCATGTTCTTGAAGATACTAAATATTGATTTTTAGGTATATTTTGTTAGATTAAAAGGAAAAGAAACATTATGAAAAATATAAAATACAATAAAACTTCGTCCAAATATTTGTCATTAGAATATTTTTGACTTAGATAGAAACCGAATTTAGACTAAAGTAATGAAATAAGAGTTGTAGAGAATTGTCCTATCTTTTCAACACATAAAATATCACACGAATCGGAGTTCAGAAACTTAATATATGGCTGAAAAAAGACAATGATGTCATGTTCAATAAACTTGCAATATGAACTCATCATTCTCCCCTTTTTCCAAAGGATTTGTCCTCAAAGTCAAAGTTGCATAAATAATTAATGGATTGATAAAAAAATTCCTCTTTTTGACATTTCCTGTTTTTTTTTTTTTTTTTTTTTTTTTTTTTTTTTTTTTTTTTTTTTTTTTTTTTTTTTTTAAGTTGGAGACTTTTCCTTCCATTCTTTCGAGGTGATCGTCTTTCTCAACACCCTCTTCAATTTTACTCATAATTTTTCTTCTCAGCACTTTCATTTTTTTTTCTCGTACCTTTTCTTTTATCTCACAATTTTCCTTCTCCTTTATTTTTTTCTCCCCAAATTTTTTTATCTCTTTCTTTCTCATTTCTCTCATAGATCTCTTCTTTTTTCTTCTTTTCCTTCTCCACTTTGCTTTTGATTTTCAACTTTCTTTTCAAGTTTTTTTCTTATCTCCTCATTTCTCAACACCCTTTGATGAATATACTTCACGTAATCTGAATCATTCAGAAAGTCACTAATTCTTATCTCTCTTTCTATGTCCTCATTTGCATATTCTCTTTGCTTGATTTCCATGCTGATTTGAATCTGTGCTCTAATACCAACTATAACGAGTTGCAGAGCCGTCAAAATCGAATTAGGATTCAAAATGATGGAAATGGTGAAAGATGCCACAATTGAAGTGGTTATCTGATTGATAAGTCGAGAAGATACCACAACTGACTATTTAGGTTCCGATTGATAAGTCGGAATAGAGCCCCACAACAATCTGAAATGCTCTAAAGACGGTTCCAAGAACCCAAAGAATAATAGCCTCAACAAAATGCTAACGCATATAATTCCTTTATTCACCCCCTCCCCCCTCTCCTCTAATACATGGATTTTTATAGCGTTTTCAATGAAGATCTAGATAATTCATAGTAAATATATTCATGAAAATACTAAATATTGATTCATAGGTACATCTTACATTAAATGAAAAATAAACATTATTGAAAACATGAAATATAATAAAATTTGGTCCAAATATTTCTTATCTTTCAAATACATAAAATGTTGCACAAATCAGAGTTCATAAACTTAAGACATATGTGAAATAAGACAAATACGTCATTTACAATAAACCATAATTTAAATAGAGCCCAATTTTATTCTTCTTCTGGTAATGGTTTTTTTTAGGTCTCCTATATTTAATTAACTCATGATCTCATCAAAACCTTCATGGTTTGAGGTCAGAGGAAAATAAAGCTTAGTCTATAAGTTTGAGAAGAGTCTAAATGGACTTAAACAAGTTCCTAGAGCTTGAAACAAAGTAATAGATTAATTTTTGACTAAAAAAGATTTCTCAAGATGTGTTATTGAGTATAGAGTCTATATCAAAAGAGTTATTGAGTATGCTACTATTATGCATATATGTTAATGATTTATTGATTACTGGAAGTGACTTGTAAGAAGTAAAGATTTTCAAAAGTCAGATGAAGGCAGAGTTTGATTGTCTTATTCGATTAAGCATCACATCGTTCAATTAATCTTGGTAGCAAACAAGTATCACAAAAGAAGATAAACGTCATCACCAAATTCACCCAAACTCACAACTAAACGTTACAAATTCTATCAATTTCTATTTAAATTAAACCAAAACAACCATTCAATATATTTCAAATAACCTCAATCAGATGTATATATTTAAATCGGTGTGATTAAGCATCAAAACATAATTCAAATTCATACATAAAGGACGTGTAAAGATGATAAATTGATAGAAAAAATATAAAAGCATAAAACGAAATTGCATTAAGAACCAAATCTCAAAAGTCTAACAAAATATTTATGTATGGTTGTATAGTCGAGACTTAACCATCTCACCCTGTTATTGTACAATTCATATCATTTTCCTACTCTAATTTGTAATATTTAGTGTGTGTGCCATGTTTCAGGCTGAACCAAAAGGGTGCCACTTAACATTCGTTAAGAGGATTATTAGATACATGATATGCACTTTATATCCTGGGTTTGTTCTATATGAATTCAGCTTATTACATGTTAGTTGCATATTGTGATGCTGACTATTCTAGAAACAAGCTTAAAAGAAAAAGCACCTGTTGAAACTATACGTTTTTGGGTGATGATTTGATCTCCTGGTCAAGCAAGAAATAATGCACTATTGTAATGTCAATAACAAAGGCTGAGTAGATCTATGCAGGAGGATACAACCCTTAACTCTTATGGATGAATCATTAACTAGAAGACTACAAGCTATTTGAGAATAACATTCCTATTTTTTGTGATAATACATCAGAATTCTATTTATCTAAAAATTCAATTATGTCCAAAAGAATATATAAATCAAACATCATTTTATTAGTTTTTCTATCCAAAGGGTATTTTAAATATTCAATTTGTTGACACTGATCATCAGTGGGCTAACATTTGTTACAAAACCTCTTGCTAAGGATGTATTTGACATTTTAAGAAAAATCTAAAGTTAGTTTTTATTTCTGAATGATGTTTTGGTTTATTTCAGGCTCTGATATTTATCACTCCACAATTGAAGTGATACTCAGATATTTATCGTGGTTCGGTCGTTTGTAAGACAACCTACATCCAGTCCCAAGATCAACCTGATCTTAGCCTTTTTCACTAGAATCTTCTATAGAACGTTTTACAGATTTTCCAGCTAGCACCTAGCCTATCTATCCAACTATCTTGATTCTAACATACATCCATCGCATCCCTTGAGTTATTCCGGTAAACTCACAAAAGATCGCAATGAGGTTCCTACTTGATGATCACAAGCATCAACGAACGGTAACCACCAGTTTAACTACTGGATTTTTACACGGTTTGGTTACAATGTAGATTTACAAAAATTGACAACAAAGAAGATCAAAAGATCTTTCTAGAAAAAGCGACTTGATCACACAATGATGTTCAAACTATAAGTGTTTGCCAAGTGGTTTAGTTTTCTCAAAGTATTGTGTGTATCAAAAGTTCAAAGGTCTCAAAAGTTCTGGTTCAAAAAGATTATCAATTCTGTGTGTTGTATCATTATTATGAAAAACAGATTTGAGACAGTTTTTATATGTTTAAGAAAAACATATACAAATCGATTTGCCAATCAATTTTATAAAGTCTAGAAGCACTCCAATCGATGCTCGTGTTTCTTGTTTTTCTCGAATCTTGAAAACATATGCATCAATCGATTTGGCAATCGATTGGTTTAATTCACAAATCATAAAACTTAGACAAGTTCATATCAGCATCGATTGAGTAATCGATTTCGAATGTTTTGTTCAAACAACAAGATCAAAACAATCGATTTCACAATCGACTGATAATCCATCATAATCGATTTGGCAATTGGTATGTAACTTAAAACAATTACTCTAATCGATATGTCAATCGATTGGACTGATCACAGGGACTCTAGAAAATTGCACTAATCGATTCGTCAATCGATTTACTTTGTCCCAGTGCCTCAGCTGTTTTATTCTAATCGATTTACCAATCGATTTGAATTGTTACAAGGACTTAACTATTTTGCAAACATTGATTTGCCAATCGACTAGGAACTTGGTTTCTGATATATGATTAAACACTTTAATAACCCAATCGATTTGTCAATCGATTAGTATATGTCTTGCAAGTCAAGAAACAAAATTCAATTGATGTCTCAATCGATTGGATTTGTCACAGAGCTTCTGACTTATAAAAACTTTTACCCAATCGATTTGGTTTAGAAATGATTGTCTCTGTGCCTCACTCAATCGATTCATCAATTGATGTTCCAATCGATTGTCCAATCGATTGGTATGTTACAATGGTCAAGTCTGATACAAAATAAGCTCGAAATCAATTTACCAATCGATTTACAAGGAATATGGCTTGCCCCTGTAACTCATACAATCGATTTCTCAATTGATTCATGAATCGATTGCGTTGCACCTAGAGTTCAAGTTTCACTGAGATCCTTTACAGAAGCGATTTATCAATCGATTGGATTAGTGATAACTTTACTTTTGAGTCAATCAATTGATTTCCCAATAGATGTATCAATTGATTAGTCAATCGATTTGGTTACTTAGTTCAATTTAAAATCACATTTTTATCTTGGCAAAACTTATGCATGAACTCAAATATGATAAGTCTAAAAACCTAACTAACACAATCACTAATGACACTTAAGCATAGTTGACTTTGTCCAGCACATGCTTCACTTTATGCTTGATTCCTTGCGTTCCAAGCTTTGTGTCCATATGTTTAGTGTGTGTGTGTGTTTACCTAAAATGCAACTTGATTCAAACAGTTAGCTTAATCACAAGACATTGTATGTTTGTTAATTATGTTAAAACCATAATTAGGGGGACTTATGTCCAACAATCTCCCCCTTTTTGCATAAGTAACAAACCTACAAGTTTAACTTGAGTTTGACATTTCAAGGTATATCAGAATAATTAAAAGCTCCCCCTGAGTTTTTGCATGCATGAATCATTTAAATGCAACAACATAAAACACATGCAAAACATCAGAGTAAAATAGTACTATGATTACTACAATAATATCAAAGCTATACGTTTCATTTCAGTAACATAGTATTAGAGCTATAAACAATATTAGAGTTATAATGTTATAAACAATATCAACAGCAATCATCCTATAAAAATCATTTGCAGCGGTATTGACATGTGATTACCAGCAACAAATAACACATATTGGTATTAGAGCGTATTAGAGCTAGCACATGCAGATAAAAAAAATATCAGAGCAAGAATGACAATGACTGTTGATGGTATCAAAGCTATCAACATGGTTCAGAAATGATGAATATTAGCATCATAAACACAGGAAACACAAGTTTAAATTTGTAAATTTTCTCCCCCTTTGTTATTGCATGCAAAAAGGCATAACAAAGCAAAAAAAAAAAAAAACAAAGAGAATATAGGGAAAAAAAATGATATTCATATAAACTGATTAATACAAGGCAATACAACAAAACAAAAAAATCACAACAACATAGAACCTAAACTCCTAAACTCCTAGACTGGGCTGATCCTCATTATTATCTAAGGGAGAGGTAGAGACCGCCGTATTATCCTCAGCAGGTGTCTCCTCAACATGAGGTGCAGGGCTAGCTAGGGGTGCGGGGGAAGGTTCACCAGGTGCCTGTCGCCCGATAGCAGCAATGTCACTGAATGAGAGTTTGAGGCCAAGATGATCTTGTATTGCCGCGATGTCCTGTGCGACTGAATACAGATCCTCCTTGAGCTTTATTAAGGCTGCTTCCATCCTTGCATTTGCAGCTTCAACTCTAGCATTGTCAGCTGCTTGAGTTTCCATAAACTCCAACAGCTTTGCTAAAACTTGAGATGGTACTCCATTCTGTTCAACTGGTTGTTCCATAGCAGGCTGAGCTGGTTCAGCATTAGGCTGAGGGCGTGTTCATATCCCGTGCACCCTCTTTAATTGCATCTGATTCACAATTGATTTGCCAAAAGTGAGGGTGGTTTGGAGCATTCTTCTTTTACCAAAGAGATTCTAAAATGCTTTAGAACCCTTGTCATAAGCTGGGGGTAGGGAAGCACCAACTTGCCCTGTGCAGCTTCCTGCATATGTTTGAGCACAATCCAGGCCCAGCTCATCTTGAGCTCTTTGCACAGCCCCCATAGTAGAAGAATGTCCAACTTTTGGACAACTGCATGATTTCCGAAGCGTGGAACTAGCATCCGGGTGAGGGCGTACATCAGCATACGTTCTTGAACCTTCATCTAGCCGATTGGTAGTGCAACAGATTCCACAAAACCTTCTACCATCAGGTCCTAAACTGTTGTGTGTCTGTCGACAGAAGTTTCCCAGACTTCGTCAGCAGCTTCAGCTTCTAAATTTCCATCAATTGACTTGCCATGGAAGGACAGTCCAGAGAGTGTTGACAATTCCTCAAAAGACATTGAAATTCTCTTGCCTTTGACTTCAGCCTTGAAGTTATCATCAGTAACCTTGAATGAAGAGTAAAAAGCTCTAATGAGCTTAGGATAAGTATCAAGAGATGAAGACAGAAATGGTTCCAGACCATGAAACCTCAAATTGTTCTGGAAGGTGAAACCATCAGCATCAAAGTAAGTGAAATCCATAGTCCTGGCCTCATGGATTTTCTTGTTGAGAAACGCAGCTGGTATCTCGCCATTTGCAGCTGGTTTATCTTTTTGAGGTGGAGCTTGTTTAGGCTGAGGAGAAGGAGCAAATTTCTTCTTTTTGGGAGCAGGAGTCCTCATTGCGTCAGCCATGAGTTTCTCTGTAGGAGGCTCCTTCCTCTTCTTAGCCTTTCCTTGGTCTATAGCAATGGCTTTGCCCTTGTCTTTGGCAAGAATTTTGTGAGTAGGAATGGACACATTTAGAAGTTGGTGGGGGAGATGGAGTTCTTCCACTTGAAGAAGATGAAATAGAGGGAGATGGAGTTCTGGAGTTAACTTGCTTTACTCGGGCCATATTTGAGAAAGATGAGATTTTGATATAAAGAAAGGTATTAAAGTGGTTTGGGAGATGAAACTTAGTAGAAAAGGCAGATACTTGGTGAGAAAATTCTAAAAAATATATGAAGTAATCGATTGAGGGTTTAAGGAGGGTTTTTATAGAACTGTTCACAATCGATTTCCAAATTGATTGTTTTAAGTCTGTGCCCAGTTCAATCGATTGCCTAATCGATTGGGATACCGTTTTTGAGGAAGTGAAATCGATTGAACCATAATTACCTTTCAACGGCTAGTAAAAACTGACAACAGTAATATTGTCAATCGATTTCCCAATCGATTTCCTTTATTTACTCAATCGATTTCCATATCAGTGCAAGCAGTTTCTCATATCAGTGCAGAAACCTGTTAACCTCAGCATCGATGTCCTAATCGATTCAACAAATAAAGGATTGATTCAATCGATTTCCCAATCGATTTCGGGATTGAATTTTGGAAGATTTTCTCAACGTTGAAGTCTGGGACCAAACTAATCGATTTCCAAATTGATTCTTTAAATAGAAGGAATCGATTTCCTAATCGATTGGATTTTAGGAAAAGATTAGCACGAACAGATACAAAGTACCAACAAATCGATTTACCAATCGATTTCATGTTGTCTAATATGTCAAATTAGACACTGTGCTTAATCAATCGATTTTCCAATCGATTTCATAAAGCACATTTCCTGTTAAACCACATGATAATCGATTTTGCAATCGATTGGGCACCTGTATCAGATTTCATTCTGATCAACAATTCCTAGTTCCATCCTAATATGAAGGAAACTTTCTTTGGGTAAAGCTTTGGTAAATATGTCAGCCAACTGATCAGCTGTATTGACATATTCAAGCTTTATGTTCCCATTTTGAAATTGATCCCTTATGAAATGATGCCTAATCTCTATATGCTTAGTCCTAGAATGCATGACAAGGTTCTGGGTAATACAAAAAGCACTTGTATTATCACACATGATAGGTACTATCCCTAAGTCAACACCAAAATCGCATAGGTGCTGTTTCATCCAGAGGATTTGTGCACAACAGCTCCCAACTGCAATGTGCTCAGCCTCAGCAGTGGATAAAGCAATGCTAGTTTGCTTCTTGCTATACCAAGACACAAGAGAGTTACCTAGCAAATGACAAGTACTTGAGGTGCTTTTCCTATCTAGTTTGCATCCTGCAAAGTTTGAATCTGAGTAACCAACTAAGGTGTAGGTAGATCCCTTAGGATACCACAGTCCTAGGTTTCTAGATCCTATGAGGTATCTAAATATCCTTTTCACTGCACTAAGGTGAGACTCTTTTGGATTGGACTGAAATCTAGCACACATAATGTCAAGTCTGCTTGCTGTTAGGTAGAGTAAGGATCCTATCATACCTCAATACCTTGTGACATCTACAGGTTTACCTATCTCATCCCTATCTAAGTGACATGCTTGGCTCATGGGAGTATCAATGGACTTATAATTTTCAAAGCTAAATTTCTTTATCAAATCATTGCAATTTTTTGTTTGGCTAATGAAAATGCCATGCTTTCTTTGGTTAATTTGAAATCCCAAGAAATAGGATAGTTCTCCCATCATTGACATTTCAAATTTACCTTTCATTAAATTTTCAAAATCTTTGCATAGCTTATTATTGGTTGATCCAAAGATTATGTCATCAACATAAACTTGGACCAACAATATGTCATTTCCATTAGTTTTTATGAAAAGAGTCTTGTCAACATTTCCTCTTACAAAGTTTTGTTGAATGAGAAAAGTGTTGAGCTTCTCATACCAAGCTCTTGGAGCTTGTTTCAACCCATAGAGGGCCTTTGTCAGCTTGTAGACATGATTAGGAAAATCAGGATTTTCAAAACCAGGTGTTTGGCTAACAAAAACTTCCTCTTGGATGTCACCATTGAGAAAGGCACTTTTCACATCCATTTGATAAAGTTTGAAGTCCGTAATACAAGCAAAAGCCAGCAGGATTCTAATGGCTTCTAGTCTAGCTACTGGGGCATAGGTTTCATCATAGTCTATCCCTTCTTCTTGGTTGTACCCCTTGGCCACTAGCCTAGCTTTGTTCCTAGTGATGACTCCATTTTCATCCATTTTATTTCTAAACACCCACCTGGTTCCTATAATGTGTTTGTTGGCTGGTTTGGGAACTAGGAACCACACATTGTTTCTCTCAAACTGGTTTAGCTCCTCTTGCATAGCAATGATCCACTCATCATCTAATAGAGCTTCCTTCACGTTTTTGGGTTCTATTTGGGAAACAAAGGCTGTATAGTTGCAGAACTGTCTAAGGTTCTTCCTAGTTGCCACTCCTTTAGAGATATCTCCTATGATGTTGTCTATAGGATGGTTTCTATTGAACTTCCATTCCCTAGGTAGATCATCTAACCTAATAGGTTCAACACAGTTAAGGTTGGTTGGGGGTTCATGTTCAGTAGTTTCTAGAGGTTCAGATTCTACAACTTCATCTAAAGAAGTATCAACTATAGAAGGAATCTTGTTCAATTTTTTAGAAAATAATTCATCAAATTTTACATGAACAGACTCTTATATGGTTTTAGTTCTTTTGTTGTAGATTCTATAGGCCTTACTGGTTTGGGAATACCCTAGAAAAATACCCTCATCTGCCTTAAGGTCAAACTTACCTATATGTTCTTTGACATTGTTTAAAACAAAGCATTTACATCCAAAGACTCTAAAGTATGAGATGTTTGGTTTCCTACCCTTGTATAACTTATATGGAGTTTTCCTGAGTATTGGCCTAATCAGAACCCTATTGACTAAATGTGTGGCTGTATTGATAGCATCAGCCTAAAAGTACTTGGGCAGGTTAGAGTCCTTGAGCATAGTCCTAGCTAACTCTTCCAAAGACCTATTTTTCCTTTCAACAACCCCATTTTGCTGAGGGGTTCTAGGGGCTGAGTATAGATGATGGATTCCATTCTGTTCACAATAAGTTTTAAAAGAATCATTTTGGAATTCACCTCCATGATCACTTTTAATTGAGACAATTTTCTGATTATTCTCATTTTGAACTAAAGCAGCAAAGGTTTTAAAAATTGAGAATGTCTCACTCTTGTGAGTCAGAAAATATGTCCATGTGAATCTGGAATAATCATCAACCAATACAAATCAACAAAGGTTACTACCAAAACTCTTCACTTGGGAAGGACCAAAAAGGTCCATGTGAATCAACTGTAAAACCTTAGAGGTTTTTACTAAATCTATAGGGGGAAAAGAAGTCTTAACAAGTTTGTTCTTCTCACAGGAGTCAAATAGCCTATCCTTAGTAAACTTCCTATTTGGGAGTCCTATAAAAAGCTGCTTGCTAACTAGCCTATTCAAATGATCTATATGAATATGTGCAACCCGTTTATGCCACAGCCAATTCTCATCAGCATTTGACAACAAACAACATACAGAATCAGCAGGTAATGTAGTAAAATCTAACATATAAATGTTGTTGATTCTATTACCAACTAATTTCATACATTTGTCCTCCTTATGCTCTATTATGCAAGATTGCGAAGTAAAGTGTACCTTAAAGCCTTTGTCACATAACTGGCTGATACTCAGCAAGTTATGTTTGAGTCCTTCTACATATAAAACATCTTTGATAACAGCAGTTGACTCATTACCTATATCTCCACTGCCACAGATTTTGCCTTTATTATTATCGTCGTATTTGACAAAGTCGCCATCCTTTAAGCTTAGAGACAAAAACTTAGTTTTGTCCCCTGTCATGTGCTTGGAGCACCCACTATCTAAATACCACAAGTGAGTCCTAGATGCCAAGCACACCTCACTTTCCGAATTTGAGTCTGTTTTAGCCATAAGACATAGATTTGCTTGTTCTTCTTCAGAAGATGAAGAGGATTCGTTGTCATTATCGTTCCATGCAACATAAGCTTTTTTGGATTTTGTAGCTGGTTCCTTGCCTTTGTTCTTTGCAGTTCTATTTTTGTTTTGCAACTTGTAACACTCAGACTTTATGTGGCTTGTTTTTCCACACTCATAACATGTTATGGTCTTGGTGTCATTTGTCTTAGAACTTGCTGGTTTTCTGAACTTGTTATCTTTCTTATTCAGAAACTTTTTGAACTTTTTGACAAGTAAACCAATCTCTGATTCTTCATCAGTTTCACTACTTGACTCATCCGAGCAGCTTTCTTGTTCAGCTTTTGATTGATGTGCTTGGACTTTCAAAGAAAGCCCTTTCCTTTTTCTGTCAACTTGCTCGGTTTCACTTAGTTTGTGGAGTTCCATTTCGTGTTCTCTTAATTTCCCAAAGAGCGTAGCGATTGACATTGATCGAAGATCCTTTGATTCTGCTATGGCAGTAATCTTCAGCTGCCATTCTCGAGTCATACATCTCATTATCTTGCTTATCTGCTTATCGCTTTCAATCTCCTTTCCAGGTGCATGCAAGTTGTTGACTATATGTGTGAATCTGGTCTGCATGTCATTGATGGACTCTTCTTTCTTCATATTGAATAATTCATACTCATGCATCAATGTGTTTATCCTTGCTCTCTTAACATCAGTGGTACCTTCATGAGTTTGCTGCAAGGTATCCCACGTCTCTTTTGCAGATTTACAATTTGACACCTTGAAAAATTCATCATGACTCAAAGCAGATGTTATAATATTTTTAGCTTTAGCATTATAACCTACTTTCTTTTTGTCATCCTCAGACCAGTCAGATTTAGGTTTCAATATAGCAGATTCACCAATACCAGCTAAAGTTGGCACAAAAGGTCCATTTTCAACAGCATCAAGAATATCAATTCCACTAGCTTCAAGAAAAATTAACATACGTTGTTTCCAGTACATATAGGCCGCACCATTAAAAGCAGGGGGCCTTGCAAGTGAAGCACCTTCACCTAAGAATTCTACAGAAGTCATGACTTATATGAGAGTTTTATCTAAAACAAGTACAGGCTCTGATACCAATTGTAGGGAATATAATACTTCTAATGCAAGAAATATGTATATGACAGTCAAATGAACAATTCACAAGAATGCCAAACAGTTTAACAAAATACCAATTTATTAAACAGATTATCAAACAAGGTCCCAAAGAATTGATTCTAGGAGAAAGTTCACAATTACATGTATTGTCTAATTAATAATGCAACATACACAGTAATTGTTCAACAAATCAATCTAGATACAAGCATGTATATTCAATCTTTCAAGCAATATCAAACAGAACATGTATCAATATTAAACAACCAAACACTGAAGTAAAAAATAAGGGATAGGAGAGTGATACTCAGATATTTATCCTGGTTTGGTCGTCTGTAAGACAACCTACATCCAGTCCCAAGATCAACCTGATCTTAGCCTTTTTTACTAAAATCTTCTATAGAACGTTTTACAGATTTTCCAACTAGCACCTAGCCTATCTATCCAACTATCTTGATTCTAACATACATCCATCGCATCCCTTGAGTTATTCCGGTAAACTCACACAAGATCGCAATGAGGTTCCTACTTGATGATCACAAGCATCAACGAACGGTAACCACCAGTTTAACTACTGGATTTTTACACGGTTTGGTTACAATGTAGTTTTACAGAAATTGACAACAAAGAAGATCGAAAGATCTTTCTAGAAAAAGCGACTTGATCACACAATGATGTTCAAACTATAAGTGTTTGCCAAGTGGTTTAGTTTTCTCAAAGTATTGTGTGTATCAAAAGTTCAAAGGTCTCAAAAATTCTGGTTCAAAAAGAATATCAATTATGTGTGTTGTATCATTATTATGAAAAACAGATTTGAGATAGTTTTTATATGTTTAAGAAAAACATATAAACATCGATTTGCCAATCGATTTTATAAAGACTAGAAGCACTCCAATCAATTTGCCAATTGATGCTCGTGTTTCTTGTTTTTCTTGAATCTTGAAAACATATGCATCAATCGATTTGGCAATCGATTGGTTTAATTCACAAATCAGAAAACTGAGACAAGTTCATATCAGCATCGATTGAGTAATCGATTTCGAATGTTTTGTTCAAACAACGAGATCAAAACAATCGATTTCACAATCGACTGATAATCCATCATAATCAATTTGGCAATTGGTATGTAACTTAAAACAATTACTCCAATCGATATGTAAAGCGATTGGACTGATCACAGGGACTCCAGAAAATTGCACTAATCGATTTGTTAATCGATTTACTTTGTCCCAGTGTCTCAGCTGTTTTATTCTAATCGATTTACCAATCGATTTGAATTATTACAGTGACTTAGCTATTTTGCAAACATTGATTTGCCAATCGACTAGGAACTTGGTTTCTGATATATGATTAAACACTTTAATAACCCAATCGATTTGTCAATTCATTAGTATATGTCTTGCAAGTCAAGAAACAAAATTCAATTGATGTCTCAATCGATTGGATTTGTCACAGAGCTTCTGACTTATAAAAACTTTTACCCAATCGATTTCCCAATCGATTTGGTTTAGAAATGAGTGTCTTTGTGCCTCACTCAATCGATTCATCAATTGATGTTCCAATCGACTGTCCAATTGATTGGTATGTCACAGTGGTCAAGTCTGATACAAAATAAGCTCGAAATCGATTTGCCAATCTATTTACAAGGAATATGGCTTGCCCCTGTAACTCACACAATCGATTTCTCAATTGATTCATGAATTGATTGTCCAATCTATTGCGTTGCACCTAGAGTTCAAGTTTCACTGTGATCCTTCACAGAAGCGATTTTATCAATCGATTGGATTAGTGATAACTTTACTTCTAAGTCAATCAATCGATTGCCCAATAGATGTATCAATTGATTAGTCAATCGATTTGGTTACTTGGTTCAATTTAAAATCACATTTTTATCTTGGCAAAACTTATCCATGAACTCAAATATGATAAATCTAAAAACCTAACTAACACAATCACTAATGACACTTAAGCATAGTTGAATTTGTCCAGCACATGTTTCACTTTATGCTTGATTCCTTGCGTTCCAAGCTTTGTGTCCATATGTTTAGTGTGTGTGTGTGTTTACCTGAAATGCAACTTGATTCAAACAGTTAGCTTAATCACAAGACATTGTATGTTTGTTAATTATGTCAAAACCATAATCTGGGGGACTTATGTCCAACATCAACATCAATGTAAGTTCTATAATTTGATTTATGTTTCTCAACTTTATCAAAATCTTCAATAGTTTGATCTTCAAGAAATATTACATCTTGACTTTTGATGATTTTCTTGTCAATTGGATCCCATAATCTATAACCAAGTTCATCACCACCATAACCGACGAGCACACTGTTTGAATTTACTATCAAGCTTGGACCTCTCATCTCTTGGAACATGAAAAAATATTTGCAACCAAACACTCTCAAATGACGATAAGAGACATTTTTCCCTGTCCATACTCTATTTGGAACATCATCATCAAGTGGAATAGAAGGAGAAAGATTGATTAAATCCACTGCAATTTTCATTGCTTCACCCCCAAAAGGATTTTGTTAATTTTGCATGAGAGAGCATATATCTGATTATGTCATTAATTGTATGATTCATTCTCTTTGCAACACTATTATATAGAGGTGTCTTCAGAATTTTTCTCTACAATACTATTCAAACGGATCTTTGTATTCACCATTGTTATCAGATCGATCACATCTCAATTTCCTTCCCTTCTCTCTTTCAACAGTTGCATGAAAATGCTTGAAGAATATAAGTACCTGGTCTTTAAAATTAAAAGGAATGACCCCCACTTTTCTAGAGTGGTCATCAATAAAGTAACAAAATATGATGCATCACCAAGAGATTTATTATGTATCTTAAAAACACCAATATAAACTAAATCAAGAATATTTTGCCTCCTATAAGGACCAATATTATGAAAAGAAACTCTATGTTTTTTTTTCCAGCAAAACAATTAGTGCAAGGTTTTAGAGACATACCTTTCACATGAAGGATACTTTTCTTCGCAATTATGTTGAGTCTTTTCTCACTCAAGTGACAAAGGCGCATATGCCATAAATCAGAAGAGGCATCTTTAATTGTATTCATTTTTTGCTTGCATAGCTTCATAGGCATTCTATAGAGAGAAGTAGAACTTTTCTCCTTTGCAACCACTAGAGACCCTTTGGTGATTTTACGTATACCACCACCACCAAAGTAAATGGGATAACCCTCAATATCCATGGCTTTCACCGAAATGAAGTTGAAATGAATATCATGAACATGTCTAAGATTCTTCAATTGAAACTTGCAACAAATCTCAGTTTCAACGCAAACATCTCCCATATCGATAATAATTAATTGATACACCAAAAACTTCTTAGTAACACTAGGGGACATTAATCAACAATGGCAATCACCAAATGGTGAAAACAAAACAAATAACGAATAACATTTCACTAAAGTGGATATTCTAGAGTAATTCTTAATTAGAGAAAGTAAAACTACCATCAATGTATATCAAAAGAACAAACTGAGTTGTAGAAATAACATGTTAAAATTATAAATCAAACAAAATAAGTTCGCTACACAAATATTCCCATCACCATAAGTCAATTTCTTCTTCTCCTCTATGTTAACTTGATTGTTGTAGCCCTTTCTTTTCTTGTTTTTCTTTTTCTATGTGACACCTCTTTTCCTTTTCTTGTTTAGGGATATCAAAGTTCCTTTTTTTTTTCTTCACATGGGCCTAATTTAAAATTGTTCATTTTTTTTTTTTTTTTTTTTTTTTTTTTTTTTTTTTTTTTTTTTGTTCTTTTTCTTTTTCTTTCTTTAATAATAATAATAATAATAAAATTTGTGGATTCCACTTTTGCAATACAACATCACATTTAGAGAATTTGGTGCTCCAAAAGACAGAGTAGTGAGGGTTCCATAGTCAGTGCAACGAACATAGAGCTTGGTTATTTGAAGACTAGGATTTAGACCACATAAGGCACGTGTCCAAGCGGCCAGTTGTGTAGCCGTGTAGACCTTAGGCCTAGTGACCTAAGTCTTCACGGTAGACAACTCAAGTCACTACCATAACCATTCCAATTTCTTAGAATACCACGATAGACAACACTTTATTCATTCTATTTATTTGATTGCATTGCGATTGTTCGCATAAACACATTTGAACCATGTTATTAAGATCCAATGGTAAAGAAAGAATAACCATGTACCTAGAAAATAGACTATAAATTAACATTAGAAAATTACCATATAATGAATATGAGATGTGTGAAGTCACACTATCTTCAAATATTTATTCGTTTAAGGCGAAAATTTCCCAAAATTCAATGGGTTTTCCACAGAAGAAATCGAATAACAAAACTACCAGAATATAAAATCATTGCTAACTCATATAGAGAAAGAGCAGATAAAGAAATAAAAACTTGTCTCAGTTAATTAGTAAGTGGGGGTTTATATAGGTAAGTAAAAATGTCTAAATTTTCTCAATAAGAAATGTGAGACTTAGTGTTAAAACTTTTGAAATATTATTCAAAAAATCCAATAGTTTTTTATTTTCTTCCTCCTTTATGTAAGCATAGGTATGCCATGTAACACATGTAGGTTATAAGTCAAAAGTTGTAGATCATCTACATCTTCATGGGAGAACTAATTAGCACAATGAAGTGTCATAATTGTTTGAACTTTTTTAAAAGGAATGAATAAATTAAGTTTCACTTAGGTGTTTTAGACTTTGACTTGTCACTTTTGGAGGAAAATTATGTTGCTGACGATAAAAATGCTGAAGACGAAAAGTTCTAGGTTATAACATGGGAGAAATTCAGCAAATCGAGCCTTATGTTTATGCGAATGTCTATTGGAAACAACATTAAGACTACTATTCCACAAACAAAAACTGTTAAGGAATAACGTTTTATCTTTGTTGATAAATCACCTGCTGGTACACTAATGGTTGAACTCACGACCATGAAGTTTGATGGGTCACGGGGCATACAAGAGCACACTATTGAGATGATTAACACTACAACAAGACTAAAGCCTTTGTGTATGGCACTGGATGACTTTTTATGGTTCAATTTATTTTGAATTCACTCCATTCTGAGTATGGAGCTTTTCAAATTAACTATAAAATTATGAAAGACAAGTGGGATGTTAATTCATTATTTGGAAAACTCATTCAAGAGGAGAATTGGCTAAAGAATTTTAAGAGTCATTATGTCAACCTAGTTCATAGAGCTAGAAAAATATTGAAGTCAAAAGCCAATAACTTTAAGAAAAAGAGACATGCTAAGCATCAGAGTAAATTTCATTTCTATGTTAAAGAAGGACACTTCCAAAATGATTTGTCAAAATGTAAGGCTTGGTTCGAGAAGAAAGGAATGTGTAAAACATGTGTATGCACTTTTGAATCAAACTTAGTCGACGTTCCTCATAATTCTTGGTGGCTTGACTTTGGTGCTACTACTCATGTATCTAATATGGTGTAGGGATTCCTTACAATCCAAACCACAAGCCAAAGTAAGATGTTTATCAACATGGAAAACCGTAATAAAGTTCCATTTGAAGGCATATGGACTTACCATTTGATTTTTTAAACTAGCTATCATTTAGATCTAATAAAGACTATTTATATATCTTCAATGTCTATCAGTTTATTTTCTCTTTCAAAGTTGAAAAATTTTGGTTTTGAATTTAATAATGGATATGGTTGTTTTAGTTTATGCAATAATAATAAATTATTGGTTCTTGTTATATTATTGATGGTTTATATAGATTTAAACTTCATGATTAATTTTATTAGTCCTTGCTTATTGAGCATTAAAGTATTGGAATTAAGTGTAACATGTTTAAGGAACATTATGCATACTTGTTGCATAACAAGAAAGGTACCACCAGAAGCAACCAACTTCTTGAAAGTATACACATTAATATATGTGAACCTTTTGACACTTCATCTCTTGGTGGATTTTTTTTATTTATTTATCTTAATTGATGACTTTGCACATTATAGATATGTCTATTTGCTTAAAGAAAAGTCTCAAGCAGTTGATGCTTTTAAGATTTGTATTAATGAAATGGAAAGACAATTAGAAATGAAAGTGAAAGTTGTAGAATCTGATACAACTGGTCAATTTTATGGAAGTCAAAGTGAAATGGGATAATATCCAAAGGCATTTGCAAAAAAAATCTAAAGGCACGGTATCCGTGCATAATGCACAATACCATACACACCACAATAAAATGGTGTTGTAGAAAGGCGATATTGAACACTAATGAATATGGTTAGGACTATGATGAGAAATTCCTCATTGCCCAAATTTTTGTGGATGTATGTATTAAAAACTACTATGTATTTATTAAACAGAGTTCCTAACAAGACATTTCCTAAAAATCCTTTTGACTTGTTGATAGATAGAAAATCGAGTTTAAGGCTCCTGCACTTTTGGGGTTGTCCAACAAAAGCAAGAGTATATAATCTATATGGAAAGAAATTAGACTCTCGAACAATAAATGGTTACTTTTTCTGTTACATAAAGATGTCTAAAATGTATTTCTTGTATATTCCTAACCATAGTCAAAGAATTGTAGAAACTATCAATGCAAAATTCTTTGAAAATGGTGGTGTTAATCGGAGTAATGAATGAAAAAATGTTGACATAGAGGAAGTAAAGGTAAATATGACTTTACCTATAAGTGCTCCTTCATGGACAATCATTTCAAATGTTGTTGTAGAAAATTCAAACAACATTGTACAAAATTTGAATAATAACACATCTAGTGAAGAGGCTAGCTCACAAAGGTCTTAACAAAATGAGTCTCAAGAGATTCCTTTGAGAAGATCTCAAAGAGAAAGAAAGTTAGTTATTCCTAACTATTATGAGACTTAATTACTAGAGCCGAACATTGGAATCAATAAAGATCCAGTTTCATTTTCACAAGTCATAAATAATATTGACTCAAAGAAATGGATTGATTTCATGAAAAATGAGTTAAAATCCATGCAAGAAAATAAATTTTTAAAAAAGTTGAATTGCTAGAAAGTGCCAAACGAGTTGGCGGTAAGTGGATCTATAAGACCATGTGTGACTCAAATGATATAGTCGAACGATATAAAGTTCGACTAGTTGTTAAATGATATACTCAAAAGGATGACATTGACCATAAATAAACATTTTCTCCTATTTCAAAGAAAGAACCATCGCGTAATATCATGGCATTGGTGGCTCATTTTGACTTAAGTTACACCAAATAGATGTGAAAACAATCTTTCTAAATGGTAGTGTCGCGGTCTAAAATTTTGAGTGTTTCTTGAATTTAATAGAGTTGCCACTAAAAGGTATTTTAATATATAGAAAATATTGGGAAACCCTTAAAAAAAATAGTCTTTGAAATCAAAATTTGAGTTCGGAAGTCGATTATGCCTAGGGAAGCTATTAACACCTTACGACATCCGTTAAAACACGGTTACCTATAATTAATTATGCAAGACTAATATTAACTTAAGTATATTTATTTCTCCTTATTATTAAATATGAATAACAATTATTTTTTTTTTAATATCCTTATTTATTAAATAAGAATAATTATTACTATTTTTTTAATATGATTTTGGAATAAATATGTGCTTAAGAAATAAAGGGAAAAAAATTTATTAATGTGTTTGACAAGAATGTGATCTTACTCCTACTTATATCCAAGTGCGGTGAGAAATTAAAGCTACGTAGTTCTTGTGTAGAAAATGTGGATGTATTGATTTTTTTTAAAGAAAATTTGTTTTGTTATAAAAAAAAATATTTTCACAAAAAAAAATGAGTTTGTTTGGTTTGAGTAATTATTTTAAAATGTGAGTTTTAGAACTATCAAGTTATACAACTCGTATCTCCAAAAACTCAGAATAAAAAGATGTTTCATCTAGTTAATCTTTTTAAGAATATTTTATATTGTTTTCAATTTTAAAATTGAGTTTCACACCACCAAGTAGTACAACTTGTATCTTAACAACTCAAAGATTAAAAAAAGATCACATCTAATTAATCAAATTTAAAAAGATGATTTTATATTTATTTATTTAATTATAAAAATAAATTTTAGAATTATCAAGTTGTATAAATTGTATTATGTTACTCATGGATTAAAAGATGTCATTTCTAGTTAACCTTTAATAATAAATTTTTGCAACTTGTGTCCTAATAACTCTAAAATAAAATAAAAAAAATATCAAATCTAACAAATTTATAAGTCGATTTTATTTTAATTTATTAAAAAATAATAAATAAAGAAATAAAATAAAATAAAAATAGAGATTTAGAACTATCAAGTTGTATCACTTGTGTCCTAACAACTCAAAGATTAAAAACATGTCGCATCTAATTAATCTTTAATAAAATAGTTATTTATATATTTTTTTTAAAATTTGATTTTTATTTATGAAACAAATTAATTTTGAAATCATAGAAAAAAAAAGGAAAAAACTAAATGGGTTGAAGTCTCAAATAAATAAGTTGGTTTTTTTGTGTGTTTTAGGCCTAAATGATAACAAACAAACAAAAAAGGGTTAAAGAAACCCTAAATTCAAGGGAGCTTAGCGGCGGCCACTCTTTTGTTTCAAAATAAAAGGCGAACAATATTGGAGAGAAAGAAGGAAAACGCAAACAATAGTATTGGATAGAAAGATAACAAAGAAAAAAGAGAAAAAGAAGAAGTAAGGAGGAAGAGATGGAAAGGTACAAAGGTGAGGCCACGAGAAGAAGAAGAAACCGAGGAGGAGGGTGCGGCCGCTCCAAAAGGCACAATTTCCATTCCGACGAAGACACTAACAATACGAAGGTTTGAGTTTTCTTCTTTTCTCTATTCTTTTTTGTTTTCTGATAAAAATGGGTTTGAGTTTGTTCTTATTTTGCATGTAGTGATTTATTATAGTTTGAAGAAAACATAAGAGAATAAAACAAATCCAAACAAAACAAAAAGAATTAAAGTAATGATAAGACGTATTCAGATTATTATTTTTTAAAGGTATAATCATTAAAAATGTAAAGTTGTTGAATAAATAATAGAGTTTAGAGATAGTTACCACACACAAATTCGATGTTTGTTTCACTGTTATGATTTTCGCTTCTCATGAGTATTTGCTCTTCTTTTGAATTAGTATATTATTCTATCTATAATCTCATATTTCAAAACATTCAAATTAAAAATCTTTTTTATTGATCTCCCAAAAGCTCCTCACCTTTTTCAAAAAACACGAATCTATTTAGAGTTTCCTTTAATTGTTCAGTTGCTTTCTATAAGACCCTTAATTTTAAATCCTAAATTGTACAATTTTAGGGTATTTTATGTTGAATTTCTTAGGCATTTAGCCTATTTTATTTTATTTTATGGATTTAGTACCGAAAACATATTTTATTAGAGTATTAACATGTTTAATATATATATTATATGCTCTAAGATTCAATTTCATCGATGAATAATTTAATTATATTACGAAAAAATTTATCTAACAATTGAGTTGCGACGAAAGTAGATATTTTTATCAAAATAATCTGAGATGTCAGTGAAGTGATGTGTGTAAGAGTATTTATATATTTGTTGGTTTGATTTTAATAACATGTATATGATTAGCAAGGCTAAGGAAAAGGAAAAAAAAAAAAAAAAGGCAGAAACATTCTCCCTACTCGCGAACCCATTCCTTCTTCTTCCTTCTTCATTGCATCTCCTTTTTCTTTCTTTGGCTTCAAGAAATCCAAGTGTTAGTGAAAGAAAAACATTTCTCTACTACTTAACTTCTTCTCTTCATCCTCTTTATGATTATGGTGTGATTATATGTGATGTTGTGGTGATTAAGTTTTGATACGATGATGGGTTCAAAACTGCTATATGTATGTTTAAGGTGCATTAAGATGCGATTAACTGGTTACCGCGATGGGCCATAATTTTTAAGTGGTGGCCGCGATGGGCCACCATGTTTGAGTGGTGATCGTGATGGGTCACAAGGTTAAGTGGTACTGCGATGGGCCACATGATGGTTTCATGAGTGGAGTGGTTCATCTTATCTTTAAGAGGATTTAAGTATGGTGTTTGTTCGTGAGGACTACACCTTAGTAAATTGTGTTTGTCCGTGAGAGACTGCACTAGTGTTTGTCCGTGAGAGACTACACCCTAGTAAATTATGTTTGTCCGCGAGAGACTACATTGGTGTTTGTCCGTGAGAGACTACACCCTAGTAAATGGTGTTTGTCCGTGAGACACTACACCCTAGTAAATTGTGTTTGTCTATGAGAGACTGCACTGGTGTTTGTCCGTGAGAGACTACACCCTAGTAAATTATGTTTGTCAGTGAGAGACTGCACTGGTGTTTGTCCGTGAGAGACTACACCCTATAAAATTATATTTGTTCGTGAGAGACTGCACTCGTGTTTGTTTGTAAGGAACTGTACATTTAGGATTTACGTCTCTCGCGGAAGGTTTAGTTTGGAATTGAGGTGTAAGACCTATGATAGGCTACACTTTAATAAATCGTGCAGGCCTGTGATAGGTGGAACCTTGATAATTAGTGTTGGTCTATGAGAGAGTGTACAATTACGATTTTCGACTATCGGGTAGAGTTTGATTTGAATTCGGAATTCATGCATTTTGGGCATATACGAATTGCATTAGGGTGTTTGACACACGAGTCATGTTTGATGTACTGTGATGATTATATATGTATGCTCATTTGTGGTTGTGATTGTGCCCTAATTGGTAAGTGAGATTGTTTAAATTTGTGTGTAAGTGTTGATTGATTGTGAAACCTTTTTAAAAGCTAATTTATGTTGTTTTTGTTGTTTTATGCTGTTTTCTGATGTGTATTCGAATACAAGAAGGTTGTATTCGACTACAGATGTCCTGATTAGGCTACTGACTTCTGAAACAACACTGTATTCGACTACAAGAATGTTGTATTCGAATATAGTTGTGCTGATTTTGCTACTGATTTTTGAAACACCAATGTATTCGACTACAAGGATGTTGTCCTCGAATACGACAGTGCAATTGTGTTAAAAACTTCATTTTTTGACTTTAATTATACATGTTTGGCATTTGAAAACCGTTTCAAAGAGTATGTTAAGTTGAAAGGTTATTTAGTGAATTTAAAATTTAAATGCTATGTGTTATTTGTTAATTTCGGTTGATGACCTTTACAATTATTGTGAAAATTTGGGTTTTGCCCCAAGATGAGAATCAGGATCATCCGACCGGTTAGTACCTTGGATATATAAGGTAGTTAGGCATACTTGTCCGATGATGTGTTAGAGGGAATCTTGTGGGGCACGTGGAGATCACCCGGGATGTATAGCTTTTTGTAGCATGATCAGATTAGAGGGTTGTATAGGGTTTAGTTGTCTTTCATTTGTGGATGTATTTATTTCAATTTGGAAGACTGTACCTATAATTCATATTGTCAGCTTGACTTTTATTTTGGATGGGCCCTTGTACCACTTTTTGATGCGACTTGAGGAAGTTAAAATTCTTCAGGCAGTGCTTTTGTATAGGTGTCTTCCGAGAATACCCTAGGGGTAGAAGCAATGTTTGATAGGTCTCAAAGCCTCAATGTATTTTGTGGTGTAAATACTTTGGGTTTGTATTTCAAAAACTATTTTCGCTGCTTGTAAATATTTGTTGACTTTTGTCGTTATGTTACGACTTAAGTTTTATCCAAAAGTATTTCTCTCTTTATTTCTTTCTTTTTTTAATTTTCGATATTCGATTTTAGTTTTGTTAAAAAAAAGAAAAAGAAAACAAAAAAAACAAAGCAGGTTGTTACACTTTCTTTGTCTGTCCCTCTATTTCCAGTTCCTAATTTGATGTTTCGTTTCTTTTGCTCAACATCTAAGGTTTTTTTTCCTGCACATCTGATGCATTTATAGTTTTAGCCTATTTGTTTATTTTTATCTAATCATTTATAGTTTTCTTTTTTAAAACTCAAAAGTTTGTCTCTAATTAGCTACAACAGATACAATGTATGAGTGAGCAAGACTTGTGCATCAATAGCAGTCAGCATCAGTAAGCAAGGCTTGACAGTGAGAAAGGGTAGCAATAGAGAACAAAATAGAGGCAAAATAGGCTGGGGTAGTTGGCTTAATTTGATTTGGTTTGACTTAATTTTCAAAATTGTAATTTGATTTGATTTTAAAACTGTAATTTGATTTGGATTATAGATTATTGAGACATAATGAACCTACTTATTGTAATTTGATTTGGCTTTAAAACTACAATTTGATTTAGCATTGTAAGTTTATGAGATATAATGAGCCTGATTTTTAGCTATATTATTTTCATTTTAGTTTTTGTATATATATTTTCCTTTTTTTGTGTTAATGATTATGAAGGCAAAAATCACAAAATTTTGATATATTATAATAAAAATGGATATTATTACTTTTTGAATTATTTCTTATAAGTTTCGACAAAATTGATGTACTACAACTCCCCTATTTTATTATATTTTACTTGAAAAATATGAAAATATGAATAAAAATGGTTTTCATTTTCATGTTAATAGTTAAAAGATAAGTAAATATAAGGACCTAAATTTCATCCAATAACAAACACATGTATTAAACAGCCCCTGAATTGTTAAACTGGGAATGATGCAAAAAAAATTTGAAATGTGCAAAATGATCATCTTTGAATTGATTACCGATGCGTAAATTGACATGAGTGAAAATAGTCATCTTCAGATTGTTTAACGATGCATAGATCCATAAAAGTAAAAAAAATGATTAACTTCGGATTGGTTACCAATGCATAGATCGACAGAAATGAAAGTGATCGTCTTCGGATGTTTTACTGATGCATAGATCCATAGAAGTAAAGAATGATTGTCTTCAGATTGATTACTGATGCGTAGATCGATATAAATGAAAGTGATTTTCTTCGGATTGTTTATCGATGCGTAGATCCATAACAAGTGACCCTCTTCATATTGGTTATCGATGTGTAGATCGAGAGAAATGAAAGTGATCATCTTCAAATTGTTTACCGATGCGTAAATCTATAGATACGAAAATGATCGTCTTCAAATTGGTTACCAATGTGTAGATCAACATAAATGAACAAAGGTAGTTAGTACAATCTTGAAGATAGATAAAGAGGGAGAATATGTATGTAATACTTGCAATGTGAACGTTAATGGTTGTCGAGTATAAATAAAGTATAAATATAAGGTATGAATGATTCATGTCTGTGTTATGTATTATGCAAGGTTGTTCATTAGTGGTAAAGTGTGAATGAAGATGCATGGATCATGTGAGTATGAGTGAATTATGCATTTATGTGTGTCAGGAATTAATGATCAATTCCTCTTCATTTCTTTGACTCCCTAATCCTTATTATCTTCTAAGCCCATAAGATTCAATGGATGAATGAGGATAACAACTATTTTTTGCATGACAACTCTAGTATGTCTCGTGGGACCCCTTTTTCGAGGTAAATCAAAGTCCATTGTTTAAAATGATTATTCTTCATTTTTCTTACAAATGTTGATAATCTATCAAGTTCCCGTGTATTTGTTTTACAAATGTGAAAATATTTAGAATAATTTTATTTTTCCACATATTTCAAATTCTAACAATTATTATCATAAAACAATATTTCAAAATGCCATAACAACCAACCATGAATCTGGATTATTTTAGAAAGAGTGTAACGTACAACATCGTATGACAATATCGGAAAATGTACACTCGTTACATTGAAAACAAAACAAATGAGGCATGGGTTACAATGTGGGGAGGAAAGCTTTTAGCTTTAGTTGGAGGCATAACAAACACTAATAATTCTTGTAATTTAGAGCTCCTATTAGTCAGCTTGCAAGAATAACAATTGCCCCAGTTTGAAGTGGTTGATTTTTTTTTTTTATCCCTAACTTTTGCATAAACCGCTCTTCTAAGTTTTCAATCCATCGAGATGCTCTAATTTTTGTCTAGGTCACCTTTTCAGGTTTTCAATCTAGCGAGCCCATTTTTTCAATCATTTTTTCTAAGCATAATATTTTTTAACTGCATCTAAATTTACTAGAAGTGGAAGGTCTTCTTCATCCATTTCTGTGAATATTAAAGCTGCCCCAGATAAAGCTTTTTTCACAAAATATGGTCATTCGTAATTCAGGATCCATTTTCCACGAGAATATTTTTTTATGGGAAATATTTTCTTTAACACCAAGTCCCCTTCTTGAAACTCTCGAGGACGGATTTTTTCTCTTATGCTTTTTTAAGTCTTTTTTGATATAATTGGTTGTGGCATAGAGCTATCATTCTTTTTTCTTCTATGAAATTTAATTGGTCAAATCGTGATTGAACCCACCCAGCCTCTTCCAGTTTTGTTTCCATGAGGACTCTGATTTGGCTTTAAAACTATAATTTGATTTAGCATTTTAAATTGATGAGTCATAATGAACATAATTTTTAGCTATATTATTTTTATTTCCTTATATATATTCCTTCTTTGTATTAATGATTATGAAGGCAGAAATCACAAAATTTGATATATGATAATAAAAATGGATATTATTACTTTTTGAATTATTTCTAATAAGTTGGACAAATTTGAGGTACTACAAGTAGTCTTGAAGAAGTTTATATTAACAAACATGAAGGTTTTTCAATTGAAAGAAAGAATCATATGGTGTCTAAACTTAATAAATCAATATATGGATTGAAACAAGCCTCAAGAAAATGATATGTTAAGTTCAATGATATTATTACTTCTTTCGGTTTTGAAGAAAATCTAGTTAATAAATGCATATACCAAAAGATCAGTGGTAATAAGTTTATGTTTTTGGTCATTTATGTTGATAAAATATTGCTTGTAACTAATAGTTACAACATGCTTCATGAGACTACCGAATACCTCTCTAAGAAGTTTAACATGAAGAATTGTTCTGTTGGAATTGCACCAATCCAAAAAGGAGAAAAATTATGTCTCATGCAATGTTGAAAGAATAACATAAAGCACAAACAAATGGGTAAAGAAAATATGCACGAGGACAAATATTAGATTTGCGGTTGAAATTTTAGGCAAGTATCAAAGTAATCCTAGAACTGATTATTGGAAGGCTATAAACAAAATTTTGAGGTATCTACGAGGAACTAAGGAGTGTATGCTCATGTATAGAAAATTCAATCAATTAGATGAAATTGGATATATAGACTCAAATTTTGGTAGATGTGTTGCCACAAGGAAGTTTACTTTTTGCTACTTATTCCTTCTTGGAGAATGAGATATATCTTGAAAAAAGTACTAAGCAATATGTTGTTGCTTCATCTACCTTGGAAATTAAATTTGTAGCATGCTTTGAAGCTAAAATTCAGGCATTATGAATGTGATATGATATTTCAGGGCTTAGAGTAGCTGACACTATTGTTAAGCCGCTAAAAATTAATTATTGTGATAATTCTGCTTTTCTAAGAATGGTAAATACTCAAATGGTGCAAAACACATGGAATTAAAGTATTTCTCTATCAAGGAAGAAGTTCAAAAATAAAGAGTATCCATAGAGCATGTTAGAACATACCTTATGATTATTGAGTCGTTAACTCAAGGGTTACAACCAAGGACATTTAAGGAACATGTATATAGAATGGGTCTTGGTTGTCCTAATACATAATGTATTTGATGATGTTGATACTTTAAGCTCTTTATGTTTATATATTTCTGAATATTTATAATTTGTTTATAGTCATTGTGTGTGTAATTTTAATTATGAGTTATGAATGTTCTAGAAATATCAAAGGGACATATGATATTTTATGTGGTGTTTAAGTACTTGTATAGTAGAGCCCTAGTATTTGTGGTATATGGAAGGAATGGTCTTTTCGAATATAATAATACATTACCATCATAACACACACTTAAGTGTTTTATTATATAAAGTTAATTATGTATTCACGTGGATGACATTTGATACATGAATTTTGTGTACCATACTTATGAATTTGATTTCTTTAAATTTTAGACCAAGTGGGAGAATATAAGAAATTTATGGACTCATAACCGCACAATTCATTGGCCTAAAATAAATTAAAGTAACCACCAATTTTTAAGTCGTAGCAATTGGAAAGACAAATATTATAGTAACCCCTAAATATTGAGACCTAGCATTTGAAAAGGCATATGTTATAGTAACCACTATATATTAAAGGAACTAATCTCATCCGTTAATACTAATATTTGATGAATGTCTTAGAGTAAATGGCACTACCTATAAATTGGTCATCTCTCTGCCACAAAAGACATGCTCATATTTTTGCTTATTACACAAAATAATTTGCATCATTACATGTGTCTTAGAAAATAGGTAAATGGAAGAAAAAAAGTAATTTTACTCAATCAACTTGTTGTGTACTATGACTTCCTCATTGAATCCAGGTATATGAAAATTATAAACTTCAAGATCTTTGTGTTGTTCAATGTTTGTACTAAAAGTTTATTATGACACTTAAGTTTTACATTTTTCTATTATTTCGTCATTTGAATGTGACATTGTTTTGTTAGTTGTCTTGATACAAAACTTTTTTATTTTTTTATTGTTGTGGTGTTTGTTCGGTTCAGATTGAGATAGTAGATTTGATTTTTCATAAGTTTTGTTAATTGTCTTGACACAAAAAAAAATTTCGTCTTGTTGTGGTGCTCGTTTGGTTCAGATTGACAGAATTGCTTAGATTTGTCACAAATTTCAATTAGTTGTAGTGTTTGTTTTGTGCTATTAATTTGGATGTCGTAAATTTGTGACATTTTGTGACACTTGAATTGTTCATATTGTAAGCATGATGTCGTTTTGTGCTATTGATCTAGATGATGAGTTTGTTCACAAATTCATTGTTATTGATTTGCGGGATGGAGATATTGGCTGCATTTGGTATGTCTATGTCATAAGCTCTCACATTTGTCCTTTGTGACAAGGCACTTCGGTGATTTGTGAAGTATGAGTAGTTTATAAACTATCTTTAGTCGATTATCAATTAATCGCCAAATAATCGATGTTGAATTTTTTGATGTAATTGCAACAAAAACAAAACTCTAATAACATCTTGGCAAGTGGCTATTTAGCAGTATCCTATGATTAAAGTCTCAAGCTATAACTCGGATATTAGCATTTCAAAATAGCATGCAACTATCAACTATGCATGATGGACATATCAGATACATCTATTTATATTTTGTAGTTTTAATTTTATAATTATTTTTGCTCTTGTAATACGAATATATATGACAGTATCATATAAAAAAATAGATAAAGGATGATGTTTTTTTATATATAATATAAATTTAAGGTGAGATGATATTGTTCCTAATTTAAAATAGACAACAATTTAAAACTTACGTTAAATTTTATTTGTAGTTTCTTACCTTAATTTCAATTAACGTTTTAGTCTTTTATCTTTTTTTTTTCTTTTCGATTTGGTCTTTTATTTTCATTTTAAGTGACAATTTGATCTTTTATGTTTTAAAATATCAACAATGTTATCCTTATTTTTTATAAAAATTCAAAAAAATCATCAAAAATTTCAAACAAATTCCATAAAATTAATTATTATCATCAATATAATACAATTTCATCAAATTCATAACTTAAATTTTTAAATAAATTCATATTTTCATCTCTAACAATATCAAATAAAGAATGACAAATATGAGTTTATTTAAGATTTGAGTTACGAATTTGATGAAATTTATAATTAATTTTATGAGTTTTGTTTAAAAATTTTAATAAAATTTTGAATTTTTGTAAAAAATAAAGAGGATGACATTGTTGACATTGTAAAACATAAAAGATTAAATTGTCACTTAAAATTAAAATAAATAACCAAAAAACTAAAATATTAACTAAAATTAAGTTAAGAAATCACGAGTGGTATTTAATATAAAACTTATTAAACATTTACAAAAATAATTTATATTTGTTTATCTCTAATATCATTATTGGAAATTGATAACATTTTTTCTCTATACAAAGATAGGGGATAAATTTTTATTATGTGAACTTTTATCGCGGTGATATTACTCTTGATGATTTTAAAAGAATGAAGAAAAATTTGTTATATTATTATATCCATGTCCTTCTCCCATCAAATTCATCTAAAGAAACAATCATCCAATCTATGCATGAACAAAACAGAAATTAATTTATAGATTGAATTCAATCTATCCATTTGATTTTACGGATAGTTGATGATTCATTTTTGTTCCATATATAAATCTATTTGATTGCAGGAAATAAAATCACTTCGTGGAGCCTACCAATCAAGTGGTCCTCCTACTAGAGTATGCATGCAGTCATATGATTGCGACGGCACACATCTCGGATTCATCTATTTGCTACTCTTAATGGAGCGGTTAAAAAAGTCATACTGTAAGACTTCATTTTTAAAAAAAAAATTATTAAATTTTTAATATTAAACTTCTATTAAAATAAATTTTTTAAAATTCCAGTCCATTATTTCATTGAGTTTATAGGCTCAATATTTTATTAATTTTTTAATTTTTTTGGAAGATTTTTTAAATTTATTTTTTTCAAAAAATTATTAAAATACATTTTTTCTTCAAAAAATTTTAAATAATTTATTTCTAAAAAAAATCGAAATATTTTTTCGAATTAAAAAAAGAATTTCAAAAAAATTGTAAAAAATTTTTTATTAGAAAAAATCAAATTTTTTTTATCAGTGAATTTTAAAAAAAATATTGAAACTTTTTTTAAAATAATAGATTTATAAGTCTACCAAGTCTACAAAATTTTAAGGGTTTTCAAAATTAGAGATTTTCTTTTTGTAGGCCTTTTTAATTATAAATTTTTTTTACTCTTTCATCATACCAATAATTAGTATTAGTGTGTCACCTATATATGCTTGATAAGATCTAAGCATTAATACATAAAAAATATAGTCTCAATTCTCAAAAGCCGCCAAGAAAGAAGAGAAAGAAAAAACACATGTATTTACAACTTTAAGCTTGGTAGTCTCAACATGTGTAGAGAAGATGGGAAATGATATATTTTTTCTAAAAATAAATAAATTTCATTTAAATGTTAAAATAACAATTGTATATTTTAAGATCAAATCTAATAATTGAGTTTACAAAAATTTGCTAATCATACATGTAAATATTTAAAAGCCACCAAAAAATAATCGAACAAAAATCTTAATTTTAACAACAACTAAATTAGTTCTTCCATATATGACAAACACTCGATAATAATACAAGATCCACAATAGTCTTTAATCTTAGTCATTTCAAAAAAAAAAATTTATTGGTGTTCGCTTGATTATAATCTTTAATATGACAAATTCAATCATATCTTAACAAGTCATAAATAAAACTTATTTGGTGATAATTTTCATAAACTTTCTATTGAAAATACAATATCGATAACATAAGTGTTTTTCTTATATGAACAATACACTAAAACAAACCAAAAAGACGTCGTATTACAATGACGAATAAAACAACAACATAAAAAAAAATGAAAAAAAATATTAAAACTGCATAAAAAATCACTTATTTTAATAAATAAATAAAAATGAAATACATTAAATAATTAAATAATTGATTTTAGAAGAAAAAAAAATTTAACTATTTTTTTTTCTTTCGATGAATGAAGTAGACACAACTCTAAGTTTTACTTTTAGAAGAGAGAAGCAGTGAGAATTAGACAGGTTTCACCCAACTGAGCAAAATAATTGGAACTTATCGTGTCTTAATCTGTTCAACTTGCGCAAATGTATGTTTCGTTCACAAAGAGAGCTTCGATTGGCATTGATTATAAATGTGACGTTCCCCTATCATTTGGTTTCGAAATGGAAAGCAAACTCATGTACCCCACCTCAATTACAACTTGAGAGATGATTTTTTATTTTCTCAATCACAACTTGGGAGATGATTGTAACATCATATATATCCACACAAATTTTTTTTCCACATTTCTCTAATGCAAATTGATTAGTTATTGTTAGTTTTGTAAGCATGCGATTACATTCAAGAGCTTACAAACAAATCCCCATCGTTATCCTGTGCATTAGGTTAGGGTCTAGAGTGTTCACGTCTAAATCCATAAAGAAAATTAAATTGAAATAAAAAATTAAAAACCGCACAAAACCAAATATTACCCAAGGTGTGAAGATATTATTTTATGAAAATCTCATGGATTGGATAAAATATATATCAATTTTAATAGTTATTTATTTTTTTATTAGTATTAAACATTGCTTTAATATGTAAAAAATGATATTGCATTAATTTATTATTAGTTAGTATTTTTTTATTAATAATATTTATAAATTTAATTTAGTTTTTTTACTATTGTATATATTACAAACATAATCTATAAATATTATTTTTTTTAAGTACATTATTTATTACATTTTGTTTCAAATTTGTTAATTATTTTAACTAACTTTATAATATTAATATTTAATCATTATTTTACAATTAAAATTGGATAATCGAAAATTAATCAGATTTAAACCGCATTTATTCGGATCAAATCGGATTTTTTTAAATGTTATTCAAACTTTGAATATTTTAATTTTTAAATCAAATGAGTTTTGTCTCATAACCGATACAATCCACACCGCAAACACCTTTACATTAGTTATGATAATCAGTCAGCACGTAGTCTCCTAGCTCCAAGCATAAAATGGAAGTGTTTATCCCAAAAGTAAATTAAGCTGTCATTGGTAACAACATACATGCAAAATAAAAAAGGTAAATTGATGTTCTTGCAGTCGAATTGGTCGTTAGTTGAGGCAAAACAACAAAAAACAAGGAAGTCAAATCTCTCTCAAATCCAAATGGTTCTAGGGGAGTCACAGGAATAATAAAGATGAAAAAATGCATGCGGAAACAAATATATATATTCACCTCAACACTCATTTCTCTGTTTTTTTACTAAATTATAACTAATGCAACTAAATAATGAGGCGTGTGTGAAGATTGAAACAACATTGTTCAGTGGAGCTATTCAACATTATTTGATAAAAATATATTTTGAAGCTCGTGTAAGTCAATTTACACATATGTGAATCGATTCACAAGTGCCTCATAAATCCCATATTTCAATCCTGAATCGATTCGCTAATTAATCCTAAATCTCTAATTGATTATTATTAATTAATAGGTTAATGTTATTATCTTATTCAATTAATCCATAATTTTGCCATTTTCTAGTTTTGATTGTTAACCTAATTGATTATTAAGTCATTTCTAATCCGTTAATCCTAAATTATTATATATTAAATCTTAATTAATCATTCTAATCAATTATCAAGGTCTTCTTGATCATTTATTCTTCATTTATTTAGCACTAATCGATTAATCGTAAATACTAATCGATTAACATTGTAGAAAAATATAATATAGATTCCTAAAATATAATCATTTATTATCAACATAAGTTAGAATACATAATTCATGAATTTCATCCACGCATATCATCAAATCACACATAACATCAATTGTAACTAAAAACGACATAGCATATTCTATTGTCTTTACAACAGTTCTAAACACATAAAATGGTCGGTCCAAACTTAGAAATCATGGGATATTCTTAGTTATTAAACCTACTCGATTTAGTTGTTATATCAAGAGTCAAATTCCCCCTTCGTGCCTTAACTCATGATTTCACAAATCACTGACTCAGGTTAAAGAAAGTATGACTCTTTGTTGTTCACAATATAGATATTTGAATTGAATAAAATTAATAAACAAAAGGTTGATTTTCTATGAAAATAAGAAAAATAGCAAACTCTATGTGACTTTATCGATTTAGAACGATTTTAATTGGTGAATGAAACAATATTATGGTTTAAGGCTTCTCGAACAACCAAAAGACCAATAACTATTGGAATCAAGTTTGGTGTAGAATTGGCATAGTTATCGGTGTTTATAGATTTGTGAGATACTTGAACTTATCAATATTAAAACATACAATTTTATCAAGTTAAAACACTCTTAAGTATCTAGATTAATTGATCGAGTGTTAACTGAAAGATAAGATGTTAAATTGGCATCACAATACTATGGAAAAATGTTATTTTTGAATTTTGGTCAAATATTAATTGATTGACAACAATAGCTAATTGATTAATCGAGTAAAAATAGGATTGTCTGGTACTAAGTCACATATTAATTGATTGCCCCACTTATATTAATTGGTTATTCTTGTTCATAATTCATTAATACTATTTATCAATTGATTAACAACTTTGAAACAATCATTTACCATTTCTAGATATTCTATATTAATGTCTAAGCATGCAAACAAACAAATAGCACAATTGACACAATTGACTTTTAAGATTTAATAAAATTGTTGAGGCAAAATCTTAAATCAAAGTGTTTTGAAAATAAAAAAACAAGTTAATTAATCTCTAATCATGATTCTGATTGTGTTGATATTTAACTTGTGTTTTTTAGTGTTTTAGTCAAAGATAGGTGATCAAATACATTCATACAAAAATCAATGATCACACTATAATATAAATGAAAGAACATCATGTCTTAACTAAGCTGGAAGTCGATTATAAGATCATTTTAGGTAATCTAGATCATTCTAGTTTATAAAAGTATCATTATGGTTTATCAATATCATTTTGATTATTTTGTTTTAAGGACCGAAGCAAAATGAATTATTCCCCATGGTCCAGATCTTAAGATAAAAAAAATATCAAGACTTTTTAAAATAATCAAGGCCAAAAGTCTAGCTAAATGCCCAAAGAAGCAAAACAACATCAAGATCAATGACCAGATTGATGAGCTATGAAAGGATATAACTGCTGCACCTTTTGTAAAAGACAAAGCAATGCAAAAGAAGTAATGGATTTATAATTGAAAAAAATTGAACTTTGCATGTAGTGTAATTTGATATACACCTTATGTGAATTGATTCATTCTTTTTTTTAAAGGAAAATTGTATTAATAAAGCACAACTCAAACCAAAAGATATGCTAGAAGAAGCTAGGGTGAATCAGTTCGTAAGTATTCAAATCGATTGGTGAGTTGCACTAACAATACTGGTGTGAAGAATGTTTACATCATTTCAATGAAAGGAATCAAGGGTAGATTGAAGTGTCTTCCTTCATCATGCATTGGTGATATGGTGATGGCTATTGTGAAGAAGGGAGAACCTAGTCTGAGAAAGAAGTTTTTTCCTACTGTTATTGTTCGTCAGTCTAAGCCTTGGCACCGAAAGGATGGTGTCTTCATGTATTTTGAAGATAATTACGGTGTATTGTGAATTCTAAGGATGAAATGAAAGGCTCGGCTATCACTGGTCTAATTAGTAAGGAGTGTGAGAAGGTTGTGAATAACAGAATTAATCATATAGGTCAGACTGTTAATAATTTCCTTTTCAAAATTAGGAATGACAATCAAATTCATATTCATTAGATAACCACAAAAAATATCCAAAAAAAAAAAAATAGAATAAAACTTGTAAAAATATTTGCATATATAATTGCATAAAACAAATGCAACACAAAGATGTGAATAAAAATATAGATTTTATTATGAATAATAATATTTAGAATACCAATCTAAATATAAAAATAAAATTACAACATACATTGATCAACAATTAATTTTATAAGAGATATTAATTACTGTCTTTATTTTATTTTATTTTTTCAATTTTAAACAACTTTGTGTTTAGTCTACAAATTATTTTGTTTTTTATTTTGTTTTTATTAATCAAATTTATATTTACATGATTCAATAAAGTTTTTGATAATTTAAATACTTTAGTTGATTATTTTTATTATTTCATATAATTTTCTTTTAAATATTTTGTTAATATGATAAAATATTTTAGTATTTATCAATTTATTGTAAACGTGAATAATAGATACATATATGTGCACTTAGATTTCTGAAAAATACAAATGTTTTTTTCAAACTACGAATACCAAAATACTCTACACAAATCATATCCATCGCCATTCCGCTCGAAATTGAAATAGATTGAATGGACTAATAATTAATATGGTCTATTTTATATGCTGAATTGAAACGTGCAAGTTTATGGATCGATTGCTACCATCTTGTGGGGACTGAATCCAAAGCAGTAGAATCACAAACGTGAGGGGAAATACCATTCCATCAACTTGGACGTGATGTGTTGCACTCATTTGGGCTTCAGGCCCTACTCCCATAAATGTCACTTTTAATTCGAAGAATTGAAGGGAACCAAAAAATCCCCACTAGCCCAAATTATTGGAACAAAGTTAGTTAGTTAGTTCATGTATATTGTATAACGATAGAGATAAATCAGATCCTTCCCTCAGATGGCACTTTCCTCATAAAATACCAAACTTTGTAGTTGGGTCACGTTTTGAGATATTTCTCTAAATTATCCTCCCATTAATTTTTATTTTTATTTTAAATTAAAATATTCTCGTTCTCGCACATTTAATAAAGTAAGATATTTTCTGTACAAACACTAAAATTTATTTTTTGAGATAATTAAAATCTATTTTAGAAAATGGATCACTTTTAATATTTTTTTATATATGTACGTCAGTTAAAGATTGAACTCCTAACAAAATAATTCGTTTTATAATAATGTGTACATAACTAATTAAAATTAAAAGTTCCACGTACCTCAAAAGAATATATTAATTAAGAATTAATTCCACAAGATATTTTTGAGCCCTATATATAGTTTACCTTTCTTCCCATTTTTTCTCATCCTCCCAAGTCCTAAGTGAGATGTAGACTAAGATAAGAAAAACAAATGGAAGCCTTTTCTTCAAAGACCCTTCTCATAGTTATTGCCTTTAGTTTGATTCTCACAAACTCTTCCCAAGCAAATGAAAGACCATACCAACAAGCCAACACATTATTCATTAGAACATCTTGTAGTTCCACAACTTATCCAAGACTTTGCTACGCTTCCCTAGTGAAGCATGCGAATTCCATTCAAACGAATCGCCTTCTTTTAACAAATACGGCCTTGAACGTGACTCTTGCATCGGTTAAATCAACATGGGTTATGATGTCAAACCTGGCTAAAACCCGAGGGTTGAAGCCAAGAGAGGCCGCAGCTATGAAGGATTGCATCGAGGTGCTTAGCGACTCGATCGATGAACTCCGAAAGTCTATCAATGAGATGAGTCGTCTTAGGACTTCAAATTTTGAGCTAACAATGAGTGATGTACAAACTTGGGTTAGTGCTGCCTTGACGGATCAAAGTACTTGTAGCGACGGATTCGAAGAGATTAATGCAACGGGAGATATTAAGACAATAGTGAAAGGGAAAATTGTGCAAGTGTCACAATTGACTAGCAATGCTTTGGCTTTGATAAATAAGCTAGCCACTTCACATGGTTAAATTTAAAGTTGCTTAATCAAGCTCCACTTTTTGTAGCTTCAAAATTGAAGCATTATTAATGTAATTGGTGATGTTGTTTCAAGTTATGCAGCATCAAGTTGGTGTTCAACTTAAGTGTGTTAAAGATTGTAAATATGTAGGAATTTGTTGTTGAGATTTTTTTTTAATCGAATATCTTGCATCTTGCGTGCGCAAGAATATATTGGATCATGCGTGCGCGTACAATGGTTAGTTCTTAAAATCAGGTAGAACTACAAAAAAAATTAACATTGTTGTATTTGTAATGTTAAATTGGAACTTAATATATCTTATTAAGTTAGAAGAAATCTGCATCATCTCATATAAACGCTCATAAGTTACTTACTAGTTGAGCTTTTATGTCAATGTCACTAAGTGAATTTGGCATCTATATTATTATTATTTTTAATGAATCATTATACAATTACTAAAGTGGTTGTTGGTCAATAGTTATGTGAAGATTATGAACTTATTGTAATAAAAATCATGTGAGGTAAGATTAAGTGAAATTATAGTGTAAAAAGAGAAAATAGATAAATGTAAATAAAGGTCACTTTCAATTTAATTAGAGGTTTTAGATTTAAATTATTCATATTCAGTTCTAAAAATACAATATTGTTAAATATCTTGAAGGAGAATTTTGTCGCTTATAGTCCTACTTGATTTAAGATTAAGAATACAACGATGTTAAATTTCTTTTACAAAAAAATTACTATATATTGTAGTGTTACCGGTCTCGAGGAATAATCCCTAATAAAAAAACTCAATTTTAGTAAATCAAATATTTATAATACACATTTAGTCAATGTAAGTAAGGTAATAAAAGTAATTAAAAAAATATGTAAAGAGATATTCAAATGTCCACTAAAAAACAGAACATGACTAACTCCTAGATATAATATGTAAGAAGAAAGTCCAAATAAACAATATTGAACATATGACGAATTCAAATGATAAACAATAAATTACAAATAAGAAATTATGTTTATTGTTACCTCTCTTTTACTTGCTAACTAACTTGATTAAATGTAAGACGAATAAAAATTAAGTCAATTGTGGTAGAAACGGTTTTATTTATTTATATTAGTACACATTTTTGCACAACACATTCTCACACAAATCAAAATCGCAATTTAAGTGATTTTTGACACTTTCTTATATATACTATTTGGTTTCATGACAATGGTGGTATCAATTTCTTTTAATTTTGTATTTCATACTTTTTTTTTCCTTATGCCAAATGGGGGATCAATAACAAGTAAAATTAAGCTGAAGAACAAAAAAATTGATTAGAAAGCTCATAGTAAAAACACATAATTGGTAACACACATTCATAAAATGCATACACTCTCCAAACAATTAATAATAACAAGAATGTGATGCATTGATTTAAATTAAGGGAACATGAACTAGTTATTGTTGACTACAATACTTTATTGAGTTTAATTTTTACACAACGACAGTGTAAAATATTTTATAAAGTTAATAAATCATGGTTATGAGCAATGATGTGAATAATTTTATAAGTAGTGATGATAAAAATTAAATATTAATGATGATTTAAGATTTTTACACAGCTTTCATTATTTATGTAACTAAACTCTGATACTTTAACTAAATTTTGATTTACTTTTTCATTAAAACTAGACTATAATATTTCAACTAGGAATTATTAAAACTAGTACTTGATAAATTTTGTGCATTCCAAATTGTTCATCAATTCCATACGTTTCTCTTGGTTAAAAAAAGAAGAAACTGTTGAAACCAAAGTGAATTGGAATCCTAACATCTGCCTGATTTTGAATAATCATATAAATAATTTTATAAATAGTTATGACAAAAATTAAATATTATTGATGATCTAAGATTTTTACACAGACGATATATTATATTTTGTAATTAAACTTTCATTATTTATGTAACTAAACTCCCATACTTTAACCAAACTTTGATTTACTTTTTCATTAAAACTAGACTATGATATTTCAACTAGGAATTATTAAAACTAGTACTTGATAAAATTTGTGCATTTGAAATTGTTCATCAATTCCATAGGTTTGTCTTGATTAAAAAAAGAAGAAATTGTTGAAATCAAAGTGAATTGAAATCCTAACCTCCGCCTAATTTTGATGATAACCTAAATATTTAAGTGAACGATTTATTATTTGTTATTTGATGAATTTTCTTAAGTGTGTAGATGTTTTATCCATTCAGAAAAACTCAAGAAATCATGAAAGATGATGACTTCAAAACTAGCATAGACGAAAAATATTTATCACTTTTGTATCTAGTATACATTCTTCGTTTGTCCAAGAGAATGAAAGTTTGGCTTTGGACACATACGTATGTATTTGATAAATAAAAAACACTTAAATACATTTAGTATCTTTCAGGAATCATCGTAAATTTGAATAAGTCATCACATGAAGTATAAATGAAGTTTGGAAAAACATCTTCTACTTGTGTTAATGATGCTTCTGCTTCATTATTAATGTTTAATCTACTTGAAACATTTTCCACTTCATCTAATCTTGAATAGCTCTCTAAATATTCCAATACCTCATTTTTCATCGGTACAAGGAATCAACGAACAAAAAATCAAAATATCTATCACACACTTTGAAAGCGAGAATTTGCGAAAAGGATTGTGTCAAAAAATTTAAACAACTTTTTTGATTGTTTAAGAACAACTAGTGTTGATTTATCTAAATTGATTTAAAAGTTAAACACTTTCTTATGAAAATAGTTGTATTATTTATTACGCCAAAAATGACATTTTATAGCGCACTTTTTATAGCGCTTATTAAATACAAGCGTTGTTGTATAATATTTTAAAAATAACGAATGATACAACAGCACTTTTTTAACAAGCGTTGTGGAAAAAGCGTTGTTGTAGGATCATACACTACAAGAAATATCTTTATTTGTGGCCAACTTTATAAATATTTTATGGCCGAAAAAAACCCTCATAAATTAGTGACCGAAAAAGCCCTCACAAATACAAAAATTCAAATTGGTCTTTATTTGTGGCTGAAAAAGCCTTCACAAAAGACTAAAATTTTAGCTAGATTTTGTGGCTGCCTAAGCCCTCACAAAATCACACTGTTGTCATTTTGTGAGGGTTTAAGCCGCCACAAAATTCAGTTGAAATTAGAGTCTTTTGTGAGAACTTTTGTAGCCACAAAATCAACCCTTTGTGAGGGTAAAGGTCGTCACAAAGACAAGCCATTTGTGGTCGTCTAGACCGCCACAAAGGACTTAATTTCTGAGCGTTAAAGCCACCACAAAGGATTTTGTACAGTTGGCTTTTGTGGCTGCTATTTTCTATAAATATCCCTCTACTCCTCTTTTCATTTTTCACTTCTACCTTCTCTCTAAACTTTCTTTCTAAGTTTTCTCTCCACCTTCTCTCTACAAAAATTATTTCTCCAAGTTTTTCTTTACTATCTTGAATTTTGGTAAGTTTATATTATATATTTAGTTTTTTAATTTTATTTTTGATTGGAAGTTATTTATTTAATTAATATTATTGAATTTTTATTTTCACAGTGGTGATATATTGTGTTTACTTCGAAGAATTGTCAGCTCTATGAAAGCTTCAAGTTAGACACTACCCGACATAAAGTTTGTATTTTATATATTTTAAATATAGATTAGTAAAATATATGATATTATAAATATATTCTTATTATGTTTAAAATATAGAGTAGTAAAATAAGTGTTATTATAGATTTATTATAAAAAAAATAGAAATTATGTTGTTTATATAATATATGATAAATAAAAATTTGAAACACATGTAAAATTTATTGATTTTAATATAACTATTCTTTAAAAAAAATATTATTAAAGCTAATGATATTAATATTTGCTGTTAGTTATTAAAAAGAGTTGTAGTTGAGTTTGTATGAAAAATTTATATACTTTAATAGTCTCTATTTGTGTTTATATATATAGAAGTTATTTTATGAAAAAATTTACTAAACATCATTTAAAATTTTATTTCGGTCTATATAATTATAGTCTTGATAATAATTTATTATATGAATATATTATATCTTGTCCTATTTAATTACGGTGTGTTTAATTTTTAGTTTGTAAGACATGATTTATTAATTTTAGAATATTTTATTTGGTTTGGTAGTAATTACTTTAATTAATATTAATATTATATTTTAATATATAATAGTTATTTTTAAATTTAAATTTAATTTAAATTTAAATATTATATTTTAAATTTAATTTAAGTTTTGATTAAATTGTAATATTATATTTTAAATTTAAATTTTAAATATATATTGATATTAGTTTATTATATATAATATATTTAATTTAAATTTAATTTAAATATTATATTTTCAATTTAATTTAAATTTTATATAAATTGTAATATTATATTTTAAATTTATATTGATATTAATTTATTATATATAATACTAATTTTTAATATTAATTTCAAATTTAATAAAATTATTTTTTTTAATAAAGCGAAACTTTTGTGGCGGTCTAAGCCCTCACAAAAGATTTAAATTTAATTCGTTTTATCTTTTGTGGCGGCCTAAACCCTCACCAAAGGGAGACATTTGTGGCGGCCTGGGCCCCACAAGCTTAATTTTAAAATTTTGCTTTAACCTTTGTGGCGGCCTTTGCCCTCACAAATGGCATCGAAAATTTCAAATTTTGTGGCCGTTTTGGCCGCCACAAAGATTTATGACCACCTTATTTGTGGCTGCCTAAGGCCGCCACAAATGCATCATTTGTGGCTGCTTCTCCCCCTTTGTGATGGCTTTTGGCCATCACAAATTCAATGTATTCTTGTTGTGATATAGGGTCACATAGCGCTTGCACATAATGTTTACAAGGCTTTTACAGCGCTTTTTCAAAAGCGCTATAAACTGAAGCGCTCTCACATAATGTTTTACAGCGCTTTTGGAGCGTTTTAAACACAAGCACTGTAAAATATAGCGCTCCCATCTTATGGTACATAGCTTTTAAAGCTCTTTTTGTACAAGCGTTGTAAAAGACTTGCGTTTTCACATAATTAAATGACATATTAGAGCGTTTTTTATACAAGCGCGGTAAAAGACTTGAGTTTTCACATAATTAAAGGACCTATTAGAGCGCTTATTATACAAATGGTGTAAAATCATTCAAAATTTGAATGGAGCCAAAAAGTAAATTAGTACTGAACCAAAACATTAGTTTTCTTCTCTCCCATCTATCTAGAACACATTAAATCCCTTATCATCTTTCACCCAAAACCAGTTTGTCAAAATGCTAAATCCCTAAACTCTCAATCTCGAGCCCCAATCCATTGCTTTCTCCTTCTCGTCATCGATCAATCTCGAACCTCTGTTTCCTTCTCACCTTCGTTCAATCTCGAACCCTAATCTATCACTTTCCTACCTTTTCCCTCTTGCCTTCATTGTCTTCACCTCGACGAACATTCTGACTCATGACCACCATTATCGTACCACATCCACGACGACAATGTGACCTGATCGTGTGACCACCTTTCTCGCATCATCGATAAATTTAGATTTCTCTTTTTTTATGTTAGTTTAAACTTTATATAAAATATATATTTGAAATATTTGCTAAGTTATATGTATTTTCTGTATTATTTTGAATTTTTGTGTATTTGATTTAGAGTTAGGGTTCATTTTAGAGATTTATTTTGAATTTTAGCGAGTTTGATTGAGAGTTAGGATTTATTGTAGAATTTGTTGAAATAAAATTCAATTCTTTGTTGAAACAAAATTCCGTCCACATCATCCACCACAAGCATCATTTGTTGAAATAGAATTCAATTCTGATATTCTTGGTAACACTTGTTCTTGAACTGTTATAGCTATGATTCTTCGTAATATCATCTAAATTTTTTTGGTTATGTTGTAATTGAATTGAGGTTCTTGAGATGCTTACTGTTATCGCTCCACATCTACGACGACAGCGTGACCTGATTGTGTGACCGCCTTTCTCACATCACCGGTAATTTTATATTTCTGTTTTTTTTTATGTTAGTTTAAACTTCATATTAAATATATATTTGAAATATTTGCTTAGTTATATGTATTTTCTTTGTTATTTTGAATTTTCGGGTGTTTGATTTAGAGTTAGGGTTCATTATAGGGATTAATTTTGAATTTTAGCGAGTTTGATTGAGAGTTAGAGTTTATTCGAGAATTTGTTGAAATAAAATCGTGTTAAGTCAAATTAATAGACAAAATCATACTAAGTTCGAAGATGTTCATTGTATGGGTACAATAATTCTCCCAAAATTTATTGATGAAAAGATTTGTTTTGATTTGTACTTTTCACGGGGTGAATTGTAATTAAAAAATAAAATATATTTAATTTGTTTGTTTGGGTTTAGATGAAAAAGAGCAAAGGAGTGGCACCTAGACGTGAAGAGATTTATGTTAAAACTCGTACTCGTAAAGATGGATCAATTGTCAATGAAATGGCTACAAAAGTGATTGTAAGTTTTGAGCTTTAATTGATTCTATATAGTGACTTACTTTTTTTAGTATAGTGAATTAATTTTTTATAGTGTTGTTTGTTTTGAAACACAATTGATAGTATTTTGTAGAGTGACTTATAGTATAGATTCATAGTAACTCAAGTGATTAGTTTCCTGCTTTATAATTTGTTATTCAAGTGATAAATTTCATCATCTACTAGTTGTTATAATATTGGAAGGACTCAATGTTATTGTTTTATAATTTGCTACTCAAGTACTGAATTTTGTAATCTGCTATTTGTTATAATATTGGAAGGACTCAATGATAGTGTTTTAAAATTTGCTACTCAAGTGTTGAATTTTGTAATTGGCTAGTGGTTATAATATTGAAAGGACTCAATGATAGTGTTTTATAATTTGCTACTTAAGTGTTGAATTTTGTAATCTGCTAGTTGTTATAATATTGGAAGGACTCTATGTTGTTGTTTTGCTAATCTAGGATATTTCTTTCTTAATATACTTATTTTACAGCGCTTTTTAATAAAAATATAATAAGAATGCACCTATTACAATATTTTTTTGAAAAAACGCTGTAAAACTAGAATAACTATGCACTTATTACAGCGTTTGTTTTGAAAAAGCGTTGTAAAACTAGTACAACAAGCAACACGTTTTTAGAAGCAATTTACAGTGTTTTTTATTTTATTTTAAAGAGCGTTGTTAGGGATGGCAATTAGACCCAGGCCTAGTGGGTACCCGCAAAAAAAACCCACAATGAGTAGGGTAAAAACCCGGATAACGGGTATGGGCACGGGGACAGGTAATTACCCGCAAAATTAAACGGGTATGGGTGTGGGTACGGGTACTATAGTACCCACCCCGCACCCGCACCCGCATTTATATAAATATATTATTTATTTATTATATTAATATTTAGTTTAATTAATTGTTTTCTTTTATGTTTTAATATCATTGGACCATTACAATATTTATAATCAAATCAAAAGATAAATATTTGCAAACTTTTTAAGAATTTGTTTACGATGAATAGTTAAATAATTGTGTCTTCATAACTAAGAGTTATATTTTATTAATCGTGTCTTTATAATTATACTTGCAACTTCTTATAAATTGTTTTTACTGATCTCAAATAATATTGTCATAAGAGTTGCAACTTCATACCTTACCCAAACCCTACCCATTGTCATCCCTAAAATAAGAAAACTAATAAAGGTCCCCTTATTTATTTTATGTATTACTATTATTATTTTTATTTTACTAGAACAAACTTAATAGTTACTTAATCTCTCTTTTTATTTTACTATAATAAAATATAGTTGTCAAATAAAGTAATAATTACATCTTTGTTTGACAACTCTATTTTATTAGGGTTTAGTGTGTTAGGGTGTTTAGGATTTAAAAAGTAATGTTTAGGGTTTAAGAAATCATGTTTAGGGATAAGGGTTTAGAGTTTAGGGTTCAAGATTCAGGGTAAAGAGTTTAGGGGTTACGGTTTAAGAAGTCATCTTTGTTGCGAAGTATAACTTCAAAAAAAAGATAATAATAAAATTTAATAATATAAAGTTATCAAGTAAAGATATAATTATTATTTATTTGAGAATAATATTTTATTATATGTTATTAGTTTCTTCGGTAAGGAAAACAAATACAAAATGAAGATCATAATAACATTTAATAAAATAGAGTTGTCGCATAAAGTAATAATTATATATTTATTTGACAACTCAATTTTATATATTTGAATAATTTTTAAATTTAATCATAAAATAATATTTATTTATCGATCTATTTTAGTTAAAGTGTGGGTAATGGGTATGGGTACGGGAACTTAGATACCCAAAGGGTAAGGGTACGGGTATTAAAGTTGACACCCAAGAGGGTACGGACACGGGTATGGGTATTTTTTTAAACTGCGGGTATGGGTATGAGTACTATAGTACCCTACCCAAACCCTACCCATTGCCATCCCTAAGCGTTGTCGTATATTTTTAAAGCGCTACATACTACAACGCTTAATTTTTTGAAAAAACGTTGTAAATAGCTTAAAGAAAAATACTATAAAATACTATTTTTCGCATAGTAATTGTGGAGTAAATACAAGTTTCTTAATAGACGATGAGTTGTGTTGTTTTTAAGAAGTTTTGAGATGTATATTAAATGATGATTAAGAGATGAACACAAATATTATTTTATTTATTAAATAATGGGATACTCCTTTGAGTAAATAAGAGATTTTTATTTATTTAGTTATTTGTTGATTTTTTAATTTTAATAATACTTCTTAGTCTAATTTTATATTTTATTATTATTTCATATTTTTAGTTATAATTTTCTTTATAATGTTAATTTATATATATATATATATATATATATTATTGCATAATTGTTAATTTTTAATATATTATATATTATATAAATTGATGTAATTTCGTTTTTAATAGATTATTTGACATAATATAAATATTTAATTATGTATCGATACAATTAATCGAATTCAAATCATATTTAATCGAATTGAATCAAATCATATTTTTCAGTGAAGCCATTCAAAATCTAAAGCGAACTACATATTATTTTAATTTCAGATCGGGTAATATTTTTGCTCAAAAACCGATAAACCAAACCATAAACACCCTACCAATTAATGTCAATTATGTGATCATGTGCAATCCCTATTTTTCCCCTTAAATATTTGATTTGATGTCATATAGTATATCCCAAGCGATCAAGATTGTTGCTATTACGTGTAGTTAGACAATGCTACGAAATCAACATGTGGCACGTGCAATCCCTTCTTGCACGGTTTAGAGTTGCTTGTGAACACAATGAACTTATAACACCAAAGTTATCAAAATTTGCCACATTTTGCAATATAAAATCCCCCTTATATGCACTTCAAATTCAATTCAACCAAAACAAAAACACCAATGGCATTGCAATTGCATAATCTTATTGATATTTCAATGAGTTCCCATAAATTCTTCAAAATAATTTTTTCCATTCTATTCATATCAACCCTTCTTCAATCTACAACATCTACATCCAACCTCACCACAAATTCAAACTCCACTTCAACCTACAAAAAATTCTTAAAGAATCAATGCAACTCAACCACATACCCAAATGTATGCTACAAGTCACTTTCCCCATACACATCAAAAATCAAAACAAACTTTTTAACACTAACCAAAATATCTATCTATCTAGCTCTAAAATCATCAAGAAGTGCATCAATGATATTGAAAAAATTAAGTTCCAAGAAACTAACACATGACGAAATATTGGTCATCGCCGATTGCATAGAAAACATCAACGACACGGTCGATGTACTCGAGCAATCAGCGGACGGGCTAGTGCATTTGAATGGTACCACAAGTAGTGATGAAAAGTTTCAATGGGATACCATAAAGACATGGATGAGTTCAGCTATAACAGACGAAGGAACATGTACGGATGAGTTGGATGAAATGGAAGTGAGGTCTTCAATTCAAAAGAAGATCAAAACAAGTGTTGGTAATATTGTTTTCTTGACTAGCAATTCTCTGGCTTTTGTAAATAAGCTTTCCTATTAAAGAAAATCATTCTCTTAAATGTTTAGTGAGAAAGAAACAAAGTCTACTCTTAAGAATTATGGTAATAGATACATTCATTCAATAATATTATATTGGATAAATATTTTTTAAAATTAGGTATTGGACTGTGATATTTATTATATCTATAAATTTTGACATTAATATTTAAAGATTTTCTATGTGAACAAGATGCGTCAGATTAATGGTAACTATAATTGTATACAACGTTAATTTTGACACATCTTTATGACATAAAAATTAATCATAGATTAATGTCAAAATTTATAAATATGATCTATATAATAGTAATTTTTAATAAAAAAAATATTTATCCAGTGTAATATTTTTGAATGATTGTAATTGTTAAGTTTTTTCATTTTGATATCTCCTCATGTTTCTATACATACAACAATTGGGGATTTAATTTTTAATTGTTTTTAGGGAGTTTATATTTTTCATGTGTTACTAAGGTTAATGTAAATTTGTGGATTTTACAATGTGATTCTTATTCTTATTTATACTTATTTATCATCACTCTTGTAATCCATATATATATATGGTAACCAAATATATAACAGAGTGCTAATTGATATTTTCAATGTTATGGTTTGAACTTTCACATGTCAACTACTAGATAAATCAATCCATGGGTTCTAATTTCAAGTCTCCTATGGTGGGTAAATTTGAATAATAACAAATAGTTAGATAAGAATACGAGTTACTTTTATTTTATATGTATTGGCTTCAATTTTATCAGATGTCTTCGAAGGGAATTTTTTGTACATATTGAGAATAATTTGAAAATAGGGGGTCTTTTTTATTTTACTGTGATGGTGTACTCATTGGTAGAGCTTATGCATTTGGATTGTGATTTGTGAAGGATCTGCTTTAAGATGGAAAATGGGGAGTTTTGATGTAACTTATCATATTTACATGAATTCATGAATTTTCTCTCTTGGTGATGGTGCTTTTGTTGTATTTACCGTCGTGGATAACTTTATTTATATGTTTGGTGACTCACCCTTGCACATCTTGTGCTTGGGTGTATTAATATTTGATTAATAAAAGACACATTTATCAGCGTTTACCAATAAAGGGTCTCGAACAATAATTATAGTAGTCAAGATATTATAGTGGTTAGGATTCTACATTGTAAGTTTTTCTAAAAATCATACTATATCTATTTTAAGATTATTATATGGATTAATATTTATAACTAAATCCATTTTTTTTTAAAATCAATTGTAAATAACCGGTTTCTAATTATGCAATTAGTTTTAAAACTGATTTCTTTTTCTCTCAAAATTCAGTTATTTTTTAATTGATTTGCGTATTTTTAATTAATTTAAAAACTTGGTATTATAAATGAAAAAATTGATATAACTTGTTAATTTCAAGAATTTTATGTATTATGAAATTATTATGACAAAACTACAAGCAAACTTGAACATATTTTTCTTTTGATTACCTTAAACAAATCCTCGCCATATAATCCAATCAATAATGAAGGTATGTAAATTATAATTTATACACCGTCTTACACCACAATCAGCAATGCTCTCCAATTTTGACATTCATCCTCAGATTAATTGAAAGACAAAAAAAGACGAGAAATCAATTAATGATTCACAATAGGGTGAAATATTGACAAAATATAATATATAACATTTATATAAATATGAAAGAAAAAAAATGGTTAAACTTATATAAGATGTCAAAAGGAAAACATAAAGGAAAAACCTAAGATGAACAAAAAGATTAATTTGTACGAAATGAAGTAATTAAAAATGAGTTATATTTTTATGCATTATTTTAAAACTGAAGGTATAAATTTTATTTTATAAAAAAACAAGGCAAATATGTTTTTTAGGAAATCGATTTTTTGTTAAGGTCGTGAAAATAGTGAAATTTCTATTGAAAACTCGTGCTACAGGAGGAATGACACAAAATTTATTACCTATAAAAATGAAGTATTGTTAAGTTAGGAAGAGATTGAAATGTAGAAAAATGAAGAGATAAAATGGAAGACTAAAGTTGGAGTTCAAGAATGGCTACCTCGTTGTTGTCGTCGAAATCATAGAAGAAGCAACAACAAAAAAATTGTTGTGTTAATAAGAGAAAGAAAACATCTTGTTAATTCAATTTAAATTGTATGTAAATTATAATTTAGAGAAAAGAATTAGAATTCTAAGAAAATATTTAGGGTTCAAATCCAAAAATAAAACATGAGTAGATAATAACTGGATAAAATCCAAATCCAAAACTAAAACATGAGTAGATATCTAATTGATTAGTAAATAAATTGGATTATAATCATATTATTTTAACGGGATATTTAAAATAGATTTAGATTTAATTGTGGATTTGGGCTTTATAACTGGATTTTTTGCACAACTTTAGTCGTGGTGATGCATAGTATCATGTTACGGCAAGACTAAATAGAATTAGAGGTGAAAGGTACATCATACTGGAGATGGTAGAGAGTGGTGGGTGTCAGATACTATAAGAGGGTGCATGTTCTTGATATTGTTGAAGGTGAAGAATAATCATCCGTGTATAAGACATGAACAACGAACATCTATCGCTGAAGAAACATAAATGAACTTAGTCTATTTTAAATTGAGAGTGATTCATAAATTATGTAGGTGGTTATTGGGATGCACAATTTATATTTGACTTCAAAAATTTTAGATTAACTATTTCATATCAAGTGTCTTCTTTTGAGGAGTTATATAGTTAAGTGTACTTGACTCAAAACATTAATCAAATGAGAGTCATGTTTCTATGTTTTCTATAAGTGCAGAAATGAACACTTGTTTATTTTAAAAGTAGTTTAAGACATTAAATATGGTATTAGAATTAGGATCCTCACTCAATACGGTGTGGTTTAAGGATGAATTAGGCAAAATATTTGGAAATGCATCGTGAATGTCTCGGAGGATTTCTAGTAGGACACATTGATGAACTCAATACATATCAAGAGAAATTTAGAGATCATACATGTGTGAGACCACAAAGTAAGAATGATGGCTTAAAATTTTTTTTTTTCTTAACTTGATAGTTTTCAACAAAAAAAATATTACAGTAATTTAAAGTTTTAGATTAATAAAGTTTAATTAATAATTATTTTAGTTAGAATTTAAGTTTAAATTCTCCTAAACATTCGTCTTTAATTATTATTCTGAATTCTCGTCTTTAATTGAAATTTATTAATCATTTAAATTCAATTACATAATTAATAACTTAAAATAAATTAACTTATTCACAAATCGAATTTTCTTTATGGACCCGTGACTGAAATTTATAGCTGATGATGTTTGATTTGGAACACTCGTAACATTAATGACCTCTTCGGTAGTTTTTCAGGATTGCATCAAGCCAACTTGAATTATAGCTTTCCTTAACACAACTTGCGCCAGGAAGTTAGGATCTCCATTTTCAACTCAATTAAATTCCATTTTTATCTAATGTGAGTGATGTTTTATCTACGCTTATTCTAATGTAAGTAATGTTTTATCTCAATTGAAAACTACTAAATTATCTTCAAATTCAATTTTGTAAGTTAGAAAAATTCATATTTTTTTTAGTATCTTATTTTTACGACGTGTCAAGAAAATATTATTATTTTAATGAATCCGACATCCTAGCAAACAAAACTACACAATTTGTTGCTGGCTGCAGCATATGCACAGGTTGATGGAAAAATCAATTTATGGGGTGTGTCAGTCGATTAACAGACTTTTGTTCAATGTCACGTTTAAGCTTTTTATTAAATAGTTCCTTGATTTCAGTTTTCAACAGTAACAGAAAATGTCAATGAATTTTATATTTTTTAGGGCTAGGAATTTAATTAAAAAAATAACTCAACAGCTAAATGGGAAGAATTTTCTTTATACAAAACAGAAGATAATCTTTTCTTGTAGCTTGCAAAGTGCTCAACCTGTTAATTAATTGTGATGTTGAGATAATAATAATAATAATAATAATAATAATAATAATATATTTTCTTGAATTTGATGCGAGCCATGAAGGAAGAGAGTGCCAAGTTATGTGGTGTTGGTGTACATTAAAGTAACCTTGTTGTAATCACATCTGTTATGATACAATATCTGGAATTTAATTGGACCATGCATCAAGCACATGTGATAATTCAAGAAATACCTACATTGGTTGTAAATTGGTATAGTTGTTTAATCATCTTACCCTATATCAACCAGCATCGTTCTAGCTCTCTCCATAGCTCTAATTTTCCTGCACTTTCTTAGATCTTCATAAAAAAAATACAAAATTAAATGTTAAGTATCTTGATATGAGTGAATTCCGATTAAATGCATACACATCCCTTTTAGTCATTTGATCAAACAGGTTGTGTTACTCATATGAAGCATATAACTTTACAAGTTTGTTCAGGTTCTTGGAATTTATTTGAGGGTATGGTTGTTGGTGAATGGGAACTGGGGTTGGTTTGTGTTCTGGCAAAAGAAAGTGTTTTATCTTTGTTTCCAACTTTCTTAGTTTCCCAATTCTCATTGTTGGTGCTCTTCTTCATTGAGCACAAGCTCGTGTCATTTAGAAGGAATCTTGTGAACCCTAAACATAGTGCATGACCAATTCTTTCACTTCATCTTTAAGCGGCATATCAGCAAACTTGTGATAAAATTTAAAAAAAAAAATTACTAAAAATTAAAGATACGATAGAATGGAATTAAGGATGACAAGTAAATAAATATATACTTGCAAATATCTATGGATAAAACACACTATGTATACGGGGCTAATAGCCTAACAGACACCTTGGATAAATTAAAATTTAAATGGATATTATGAGTAGCATCCACCTCATTTCCTCCAATTGTCATACTTATCACATACAGGTTTTGAACTATAAGAAACGAGTAAAAATGTGATGTGAGAGATGCCCTTTGGTATAAACTTAGATGATGAGATGGGATTTACTCCAGCCAATATTAGGGTTCTATTCACCTTTTATTTTGATGTTATTTTATTACATTGCACTTTTAAATCCAACAAGTAAATACCGCATTTTTTAGTACTTAACACATTTTTTGACAGTATGCTCTCACCTAATAGGTTAAAGATTAATCTCTTAAGATACCAAAGGCAAAATCCCTCTAAATGTTTTCTTTTTATTATATGCAAGTATAAAACTGATTCAAAATTACAAATTTCAAAAGAATTCAAATCTTTTCATCTGAACCAATGTATTGTTGGTATCAAACTTTTACATTCATCGACTACTATTAATGTCAAGAAATAAGATTTGACAGCATGGTTATAAAACTCGAACTGCTCCGACCAGTCACTTCGAAAATGTTTAGTGGATGAGTCTAAGAGACCAGCCAAATTCCAAAGCAAAGCAGCCAGAATTTGGATCTTGTAGTTAACGAGGAAAAATAGAGTCCCCACAAAATCCAAAATTCACCCAAATTTATACGGTGCTCTCACAACACAACCCATTCACACAGCTTTCATGTAGTAGTAGCCTTCTTCTGCATAAAATGATGCAAGTTATTACAACTTTTAAATAAATATAAACAATTTTAATCCACATAAAGAGATGGAAGTGTTTGGAAACAAATTCCTTGTTGTAACTGAGTCATGTAGTTACTCTTACACACCTCGACCATCAGATGGCAATCAATAGTTGGGATTGTTCAAAACTGATTTAGTGCATGCATACTGTTTGATCTTTAAATCAATGAAAAGAGATTGATTATTATATGTAACCATGTGATAGTATAAGGAATCTGACAGAATTACAAGTTTACAACTACCCAAAAATATGGTATTTTGGAGTTTTCCTTTTCTCCCCCATATAATCAAGCAAAGAAAGGCATGCTTTATAAAACACGGCATGTTGGTTGATGTATATATTTGTGCACCTAGCAAATGCAGTCAAAACCAGTTACTCATAATAATTGGATTTAGCTCTTCGAAAGTAAACAATCACTTTAGAGGCTAAAGTATTCTCAACCTTAATAACTTGTAAGAATGACCAAGAAGAGGTAATTGGTTGTGTATGTAGCATAATGCAGCGTGAAAATTTGAAACTAACATTATAGGACAATTGAATGTATACCTCACATGCCGCAAAAACTGGCCGAACTTGCTCAAATATTTCATCCTCTGTTCCCACAGCATTGATCTGCAGTGATTAGCTTATCATTTATAACTCTTACCAGAAATAAATGTACAATTTTGTGACCAGAGAATTTGATTATTTTATAAAAGAAAAAAAATATATCACATAACAATCACAATTTAACACCAGGCTGGAACCCAAGAAAACCGAGATAGAGACTGGTTTTGCAGTTGGATTCAGACAGGTATCAGGTAACTGAGTGAGCGAAAATAATTAGACAGATTTACTTCTATTCAGTAAAATAAATATCAGCGTGGCCAAACACGTCCAACGCACAAACGAGAATAAGTTTATAGGAGTGCCGATTGGCAGGGGTATCCAGACCCAGTACTCTGTCGGACCCACCACCCACCTTAACCGTTTGAAATGGACAGATACCAACGACGGTAAGTACTCCTCGATTATCTTCAAGTGGTCAATTTTCGAACCAAATCTGACTGTAATCAACTAGTGTTCACCCTTATTCACATCCATATAAAAGCACAACAAACATACAGCCAATGTTGTCAAACACTTAACTCGGACAAGGTTCGGAAGGAGCATGATAAATAGTAACTCGGAGAATCGTAACACGGATCGTAAGATTCTACCAAAACATAGAACCATAACTAGTAGAAGGATTGTAATACAAAATTGTAGGATCATAACCTCTAATATCATAATCATAACAAAAAAATCAACATATAAAAGATTAAAATTCAAAACATATATTAATAAATTAATCTATATACATAATAATTGGTATTAAGTTTTGTTTCAGTATATTACTAATTAATTTATTTGGGTTAGTCAGTTATTACTTTCTTTTTTAGAGATGGGTTAATTACTGCTACTATAATTATGTTAGTGGGATAATACATAAACAGTTCAACCACTTTCCAATTTCCAAAACCCACTAATTAAATTTTTAACATTTAATAATTACAAAAATCGGGGTTTCTTTTATTTTTCCAAATCGGTTCTCCAAACCCCAACCCGAAATCAAGGGTCATGCACCAGAATTGGAATGCAAAGCGGTTCCATGATTCTGCAACGTGGAACGGCGTTCCTGCTCCGATCTTCTTCTCCGACGATTCTGCAAGCGAGTCTACACGGTTTTGCAGGCAAAAATCATAAACTCGTGCGATTTGACAACAATGCATACAGGTAAATCCCAAGTCCGTTCATAATTTAAGTCAAACCCACAAAAGACTAGCTTTTGAATTTCCCCACCAGGAAGAAATTAAACAGAATATTGAAGCAGCACAGTACTACCATACACCTTAAAGGTAAGTAATAAGATATCTATAACCAAAAGGATAAAAGAAAAAGCAATTCTTCTATGCAAGTCAAGGACATACAGGGCCCTGTTTGCAAAAACATCTTAAATAAGCACTTATAGCCAAAACACTTATCATATAAGTGCTTATTCATAATCTATTTCTATAACAAATATGAACTAAAGTCAATTTGTTTTCATATAAGTTGTGTCATAAAAACAACTTATGACATGTCATAAGTGGGTTCCATAAACTCTCTCAAACAATCTCACAAATGTTTACGCCGACGGTTAGCTCAAATAAGACAATACTAAATTCAAATGACAATTGGAACTAAAAAATTACCCTGTGTAGTTTCCCTTTCTTTGCATAATAATCTATCACAGGAAGATTTAATGACTCAAATACTTTAAGACGTTTCTTGATTGTATCTATATTGTCATCAATTCGACCCTGCATAACATGAACAGCATATATCAGACAGAAGTTTCTCATCAGTTGCTAAAGTACATCATCAAGAATGTGATCAACAACCTGATTACGGCTCAGCACCCGTTTCACCATCTCTTCTTCAGGGCAATCAAAGAAAAGAACAAAATTTGGTTCAGATCCAGTCTGCATAATGAACAGTATTTATTTTGGTAGAATACATGAAAGAATTTAGATGAAATTATTTGTTCTAATACTCAAACAAAGTGCATTCGCAAGGGAATAAAGAGAATGTGGCAAAATTTGTAGTTAATTCAATGCATAGAAAAATTGGTGCTCGTACAAAAATAAAATAGTACTATATTAATTCATTGACATTAGAAAAAATAGGCTCAAGGAGAAGAACATTACTTGCTTCAACACAATTTTAAGTGATAGAAAGTTAAAAAGTCAAACTTACAATATGTTCAAAAGCTATGCGGTTCTCCTCACTTCTAGGGAAACCATCGATAAGAAACTTATGATTGTCACCAGATTCCAACTCTCTTAGAATCAATTTCACAGTCACTTCTGATGGAACAATTTTTCCTTCCCTAATTGTATCCAGAATCATCAAGCTGTTTTGATGTTTTTATTGTTAAAATCCCAAATATGCGCTAAGGAAACAAATATAAAATTAGAATATGAGAAAATTACCCATATTCACTATCAGAAACTATCTCCTTCCTCAACAGGTCACCAGCACTCAGATGCTTAAATCCAAAGGTTTCAACAATTTTTGCACATTGTGTACCTTTTCCACTACCAGGGCCCCCTGAGAGCAGGAGAATAATGTCATTATCAAATATCATGCAATTGAAGCCAACCAAAAAACAATAGTAGATAAAATCATTAATAGAAAGAGTATGCATTATTTATTTTTCCTTTCCCCTTTCAACAGAAATATAGTCTATCACAGAATATATGGTGTTTTAAGGTTCATAATCATACACTTTTAATACTTCACTAATTCATTTTAGTCAGTTTTGCTTTCAAAATTCAAAATAGCATAATTTTAGCCATTTGGTTATTAACACTCAGTGATGTCTGTTTGTGTAATTATGTGATTAGTTTGAACAATTTCAAATAACTTTGTAAATTTTTCCAGAATGGTGGACATATAATTGAAGAATATATAAACATCCTAGATGTCTCAGCTCCAGCATAAAGCATCATTGATTATACTTCACAACATCCATGATTTTATATATAGTGACATTCAATTACAGACATTATCAACAATCAACATGCATTAACTTAACTTCTATATCTGGTTGTGGTCATAGTTAGGACTTACAGAAAAGGACCTTATCAACCTCAGTGATGTACCTTCCAATTCTAATATTAAACATAAATATGAAGACATTACATCCTCGTATAATGTTGCTTTGCCAACATAGAAACACAGGATATGCAGGAAGAGAACAGCATGAAACTCACTGAGGCATTCACAAAATTATGGTCTATTTAGATTGAAAAAATGTTATGTATTTTTATTTCTAATTTTCACTTTAATTATAAAAATGCTACCTTTGATTTAACTGCAAGTTAGTCAACAATTTAAACAATAAATGCATCACTGTTTACCTAAAACAAAAGTTATAACCGAATCTATATGCTTGGGACAAATCCTATCCTTTTCCTGCATCAAAGGGAATAGAGAAATAAGGAGACCACTGAAGTATCATACTCAGAGACAATATTATTAAAAGCCGTAAATTCTTTGGTTTTGCTAATAGTAAATCGTTGAGACTCACAAACTGCAATAAGTGGAATTAACAGCAAGGAAAAGTCATCAAGAAGTTATTGCAGCCCAAATTACCAATTTAAAATCTGAATATATCCACAAAGTCGTGATTGTATTATATAAAAAACCAAAGTGAATAATGATATTGAATCAAAAAGTTTATCTACCCAATCAGAAAGGAAAAATAAACATTACTTAGATGAATTCATACAAGTAACTGATTTAAACACACTGATAGTGATACAAAAATGCAGTTAAAGAGAAATCGCATACACAAGGTCTCAAGTTAAAAAAATAGAGCAAAACCTCAATTCAGCCCCTCAAATATTACTCGCTCTTCTACATAGTTTCTAAAATCTATAAAAATAAGTAGTCTCTAAAATATATGAAAATCTGATTCTTTAGTCTATGCTTCTATATATTGAAAAGATACTTGAGACTGATATACATTGTAACTGAAAAGATACTTAAGACTGATATACATTGTAACTGTAATGACTTTTTACACTGTCAATAAATCATAATCATTTGATCACTAAAAGCATTTGACTTTAATCATAACTACTTTTAAAATCATATATATAATTAGTTGTGATCTTATAGATACGGTAAAACTCTGTACCTCAATTGTGTGTCAAAATTAAACTCTTATATTTCTCTTAAAAGTCACATATACAATTGATTGTGAGGCTGACCTAGTGGTCCACTATAAACCAGTGTATAAAAGTTTCTCAAAACACAAACAACGATAGACGATACTCATCAGAAGTATAAGTTAATGAATTCTTGATTTTTATGGTTGAAACAATAACTCTATTAAAACTTAACTCTCAAATCGACACCAATCAAGTCACCGTCTCAACTGTAAAGATGAGCGGAGCACTTGAAAATACTTCCAAAGAAAGCCTCGATACTAATTAGAGTTTTAAATGACTTTTAAAAATTAATCCACGGTGGACCGCTTTAGAAGTTTTACACTCATGAAGAACCAAAATTAAACTAAAGAATTAAAAGTACCTGAAGGTGTAAAGGCGATTGTGTGGTAAATGTACGGCAATGATAAGCGTTGTGTATAGAAGCTTCCTAGAATGAGAAATAGGTCAATATCTGAACACGAATCGACAAAGTGAAGTGAAAGAGAATGAGAATGGAAAGTTAGTTAGTTAGTTAGTTAGTTACCTCCGTGATGTGAAGGGAAAGAGATGATTTCAAAGAAGCGATTGCGCGTCTCAACATTTTCTGCTTCAGATGTGGGGTTTCTGAAATCGATTTTCAATTTCTTTCGGTGGGGTTACATTGCGCGAGAGGAGATTTTTGTCAAACTAAGTACTAGTAACGTGTATACGCACTGTGAGTGTGAGCGTGCGAGGAAATCAGCACATGCATATCGAGGAATCGTAAGCTAAATTGGTGAGGTTTTTTTTTTTTTTTGATGAATCAATCGGTTAGTTTAAGATCGTTGAAGAATGCTTGTGATTTAGAATTCAAACACTTGACACTAATGTAATTATTGGAGTATTATTGGAGTAATTTATTACTATTCATTTAATTATCGGAATTGTTTTTGCATTTTATTTTCACAAGTGTCACATCACATTTTAAAATTATTTTGAATAACTCCAAATAGACTTTCGTTAATTTTTTCTACATATCACTGCACTTGGTAATATACTAGTCATAAAAAATAATGTATCGTGAAATATAAGTCTCTATCAAATTACAATATGTACCTATCATATTCTATTTTTTTCTGTATTAACATTCTTAATTAATTTTATGAGAGAGAAAGTCAAATTAAATATATTATTATATGACAGTTGCGATCTTTCTCTTTTTTTTATTTGTTAATTGTCTTTTTCTTTGTCAATTGAAAATAGAAGGTTTGAAATTATTTTTTAGTTTAAAATTATCATTTTCACTCATTTTTTTTTCTTTAATAAAAATAAGTGAATTTTACACATGACTTATCAACGTGTGGTTGAATCGATTATTATTAAACTAAAATTTCTCTTAATCTCATTTAATAACAATGAATACAAATTATTGTATATAATTCTTCTCTTGAATCCCAATAAATGAAAATGGGATCCTTTTATAGAGAGTAAAACAAATTAAAGCTAAAATAAGGGAAAATGGTAACAAAAATAACTAACTCTAAACTTTCTTAATAACAAACTCTAATTGAGATAGTCAAATGAGAAATGATAGCTATGATAAGCTAACATCCCCCCTCAAACTTGAGTGGATATCAAGAAGACCAAGTTTGGAGGTTAAATATGTGAAAGGACCAAAGTGTAGGGACTTTGTTACTAGATCTGCAATCTGTTGTGAAGTAGAAATTGGTAGCAAATGAATGACCCCAACTTGAATTTTGTCACGAACAATGTGGGAATCCATCTCAATATATTTGGTGCGCTCGTGAAATACCGGATTGGAAGCAATATACATGGCTGATTTATTATCACAAAAAATCTACACAGGTGCTGAATGAGAGATCTGGAAATCAGCTAACAAATGCAACAACCATTGAGCTTCGCATGTGGCATGAGCAAGAGCACGATACTCCGCTTCAGAGGAAGAGTGTGAAATGGTGGGCTATTTCTTGCTTTTCCAAGAGACTAAAGATGAGCCAAGATAAAAACAAAAACCAGAAGTGGAACATCGTGTGTCTAAGCAAGCGCCCCAGTCAGAATCACAAAAGCCCATTAAATTGAAGGTTGAACTGCTGCTGTAGAATAAGCCACGACCAGGACTGGATTTAATGTAGCGAAGAATGCGGAAGGCGGTCTGGAGGTGTAAATTAGTTGGAGCAGATAAGAATTGACTCAACCTACAAACAGAAAAAGAGATATCAAGACGAGTATGAGTCAAGTATAGTAATTTTCCAATCAATCGACGAAAAATAAGAGGATCAGAAAGAAGGTGGCCAGAAGTAAGATGAAGCTTCAAGGTAGGATCCATAGGAGTAGAGACTGGTTTGCATGCTAAAAGCCCCATGTCCTCAAGGAGATCCAAGGAGTACTTGCGTTGACATATTCTAATACCCTTGGAACTCCTGGCAACCACAAGCCTAAGAAAGTATTTAAGGGTGCCTAAATCCTTGATACTAAATTTAGAATGCAAGACTTCCTTAACAATATTTACTTCAACCAAATCATCACCTGCAATTAGCAAATCATCCACATAAATTAGTATAACAGTAAAACCAAGGGAAGTCCGTTTTGTAAACAAAGAATAGTCCGATTTAGATTGAATAAAACCAATACCAAACAGAGTGGAGCAAAGTTTAAAATTCCACTAACGACTAGCTTGTTTCAATCCATAAAGTGACTTTTGACGTTTACAAACTAGATTCCTATTAGAAACAAAAAGACCGGGAGGTATTCATATAAACATCCTCAACTAGATCACCGTGTAAGAAAGCTGTGTTAATATCTAATTGAAATAACATCCAATTTTTAGAAGCGGCAATAGATAACAGTAAGCGAAAAGTAGTCATTTTTAAACCGGACTAAAAGTTTCTAGATAATCAAGTCCTTCGGTTTGACAGAAACCCTTAGCCACAAGACGGGCTTTATAACGCTCAATAGAACCATCAGCGTGAAACTTGAGTTTAAATACCCATTTACAACCTATAGTAGATTTATTTGGAGGCAAGGTAGTTAATTCCCAAGTTTTATTATGAGCAAGAGCATCCAACTAATTTTGAATAGCTTGCCTCCAATTGTTATCTTTAATAGTAGTTGTATAGCTAGATGGTTCCTTAACAGTTGAAATATTTAAGATGAAAGATCTACGAGAAGAAGATAAATTATCATATGAAATAAAATGAGAAAGAGGATAGCGAATACCTAAACCGTGCAAATGGGAAACATGCGGTTGAGGATTCTTACCGACCAAAAGTTCACAATGAAAGTCCTTAAGATATGATGGAGGGTTAACTTGTCGGGTAGATTTTCTGGTAAATATTGGGTGTGGTGAAAAGCTAGGGGCAGAGCAGAGGCAGAGGCAGGGCCAGGGGCATTTTCTATAGGAGTTGGTGGTAAATCAAAAAGAGAATCAATTGAAGTAGGATAAATGATAGGAATTGATGAAGGTAGTTTATCCTGTTGAGAACCACTAAAAGGAAACACATTTTCAAAGAAAACAATATCGCGAGAAAAAAAAATTTCTCGATTATGTAAATCAAATAAAATATATCCTTTAGTTCCAAATTTATGGCCCAAATAAATGCATTTACGAGATCGAGGATCAAATTTCTTTCTATTTGATTTTAAGGTAGAAGCATAACATAAGCAACCAAAAACCTTTATTTCAGAAATATCAGGTAAAAAACCATATAAAATATGAAAATGAGACATGTAACTTAAAAACTTAGATGGCAGCCTATTAATTAAAAAAAAAAAAAGAATGTATAACATGTGCCCAAAAGTTAATTGATAACTATGATTGAAACATTAAAGCATGAACAACATTTAAAATATGTTGATGTTTACGCTCAACAATGCCATTTTGTTGAGGCGTATCCACACAAGATGTTTGATGAAAAATCCCGTTGGTTTGGAAAAATTCTTTGAGGCAAAACTCGCTTCCATTGTCCGAACGAATACATTTAATGGTTTTATGAAATTGAATTTGGACCATGGAAACAAAAACGAGATTTTAATTTCATGAGATATACCCAACAAAAACGAGATTTGTCATCAACAACTATTAAAAAATATTTGTAACCCAAAATAGAAGGCATAGAAAAAGGACCCCAGATATCCATGTGAATTAAATCAAAACAACAATCAGCAATAGTAGTACTATTAGGAAAAGGCAAACGTTTATGCTTAGCATGAAAACAAACATCACATGGAGAAATAGATTTCGAAATTCTAACAAAGGGAAAACTTTTATTCATATGGTTCAAAACATCAAAAGAAGCATGTCCAAGGCGATTATGCCAAATATTACAAACAGGTGGACCTATAACATTTATTATGCAAGAAAAAATACAATTGGCGACATGAGTGGAAACAATAGGTAAACATGGATCAGAAAGCAAGTATAATCCATGAATCAAATCAGCTGTACCAATCCTCTTCTGGGAAAGGTTGTCCTGTATCCAACAATTATGAACATTAAAAATTAAATTGCAGTTTAAAGACATAGTTAGACAAGGAATGGAAATCAAATTACAAGAAAATTCTGGAATAAAAAGAACATCACATAGGTAAAATTCAGAATTAAAGAAGATAGTTCCAGCAAGTTTAGTTATGATTGTACAACCATTAGGCAGACAAATACAAACAGGTTTAATATGTTTCAAAGATTGGAAAAGAGTATCAGAATAACATACATGATTTGTAGCACCAGTATCTAAAATCCAAGATTGGGTATTTATGATATTAGAAATATGAGGAAAAGAAAAAGAACCTGTAGGAGATGAATTAGAGAGGTGATTCACAACAGGAGAAGAACTGGTTTGAGATATGTGTAATAACGCCAATAAAGCCTTCTGTTGCTCAGTAGTAAAACCAGAATGGGGAAAATCACCAAGAGAATCATCAACACAACTGAATTTGTGATCGTCATTATCAACATCAGATGCAACACAATTATTGGCAGAAGAATTTCCATTCTTGCGAAAATGAGGAGGAAAACCATGTTTGTGGAAACAAACGTCAACAGTGTGACCTGAACGGTGGCAAAAAGAGCAATATCTTGAGGGACGACCACTACTACCAGATGAACGACCACCAGTATCACCACACCCCTTTGAATTAGCACGATTAGAGTTGGAGACATTAGCAATGGTTGGAATTTCTTCAGAATTAGGAAAGATTTGACATTCTTGCTGCACTAACAATGAAAACACTTTGTTGATATTAGGGAGGGGATCCATGAGCATGACTTGGGAACGAACACTAGAATATTGGTCGTTTAGACCTTTAAGAAATCGAATCACATAATCCCCATCCCGGTACTCACGAATTTTGGGAATCAAGGCACAAGAGCATTTGATTGCACACGTACAAGAAGGTAGGGGACGAAAATTCTCAAGCTCTTACCAAAGTTTCTTTAACCGTGTATAATAAGATGTAATCGAAGAGTCACCTTGAAGGAGGCCATAAATCTCTTCTTGCAAAATCGGAGATACGAAACACATCTCCGTGATGATATCGTTCACGCAATTCAGACCAGATTTCAGCAATGGAATCCATCCACATCACGCTTTGAGCAATATCCGGCTCCAAAGAATTCGTCATCCAAGACGTCAACATAGTATTGCAGCGATCCCATGCCATAGAAAGACGATCAAGATCAGAAGGACGAGGAAAAGAACCATTTACAAACCCTAATTTGTTCTTCGAACGAAGGGCAACAATCATTGAACGCGACCACGAGTGATAATTTGAGGGGGAGAGAGGTCGAGAAACCAACGCGACACTAGGATTGTCACTTGGATGCATGAAGTATGGAGCAAGCATATCATGTTGGTAGGTGCGATTGGTTGTTACCGCAAGCGAAGGTGGAGGCGGCGAAGGAGAAGTTATTGGGGTTTCTGAATCTAAATCCATAAAGGTGCTATAATGAAACGAAAATGAAAAAGGAAATAGAAAGAGAAAGAAAGAGAAAACGATTAAAAAAAATCAGAGTATTTCCAATGATACCATATTAAACTGAAATTTCTCTTAATCTCATTTAATAACAATGAATACAAATTATTGTATATAATTCTTCTCTTGAATCCCTATAAATGAAAATGGGATCCTTTTATAGAGAGTAAAACAAATTAAAGCTAACAAAACGGGAAAATGATAACAAATATAACTAACTCTAAACTTTCTTAATAATAAACTCTAATTGAGATAATCAAATGAGAAATGATAGCTATGATAAGCTAATAATTATGTCAAATACCACTTATATTCGATATAAACGAATACCAGCAAATATTTATTTTCTACGAAGATGGATGTGATAAAATACTATAGATATTCTATTATTTTTGACGTTGACTACATGTATAATACTCTGATTAAATGTTGACTACTACAATTATGTTAATTTTTTTATTATATTTTGAAATATTTATATTTATCATTAACGTATTTTTTACTTTTTATTGATTTCAATATATAGATGGTGAATGTCTCAATCCATGATCAATTTAATTGTAACATTTTTATGTTAACATTTAAATTAAAGTTATTTTCTGCTAAAAAAATACATTCATATATAAAAAAATATTTTAAATATATCTTTATTACCTTCGAAGGCTTATTTATAATTACATATGGAGGTACTAGTATCTTGAGCCAAAAAAAGATATAGTAGCATAATCCAACACCTTTTATAATTTAATTTTGGTTTAATTGTAGTTTTGGTCTCCCAATTTCAGTTTAATCACGAAAGTAGTCTCCCCATTTTGTTTCTTCCCAGTTTTGGTCCCTCAAATAGAATTTTGGTCCAAAACTTGATGAAATTTATTTTTTTAAAGTCATACTACACCATTTATGATCATATATTTCTTTCATGTACAATTGTTGCAAATGAGATCTTGAGGCATGATGTGACTTAAATAAATGCAAAAAAATAAAAATGAAATTTCATCAAGTTTTGGACCAAAATTCTGTTTGGGGACCAAAACTGGAGAGAAACAAAATGGGAGGAATACTTTTGCGATACAGCTAAAATAGGGGGACAAAAACTTCAATTAAGCCTTTAGTTTTAAATCTTAACATTCGTTAATCTCTCTTATAATAACTCTACTAAGTTAATATTTCTCTTCAAAAGATAGACATATTTTTTTTGCCGTGCAACGACAAAATATGCTAAACTTAATGTTTTAAAAATTGGTTCTGGCATCAATTCGGCAAAGTCACATAGTTAGGAAGTCATTAGTCGAACCTTACAGTTATAAATTAAACCATACAATTAAACTGGATTAAATCGAATGACTCAAATGACTCAGTTGGAAGACTTGGCCTCTATAAATAAGCATATTGTGTTGGGTATTCAAAATAAACTGGACTCGAGCTTGCAGGTCTGGACCCGAGCCTGCAGGTCTGGACTCGAGCCTGCAGGTATGGACCCGAGCCTGCTGCTCTGGACCCGAGCCTGCTGCTCTGGACCCGAGCCTGCTGAACTGGACCCGAGCATGAAGGTCTGGACCCAAGCATTCAGGTTTGGATCCGAGCCTGCTGCTCAGGACCCGAGCCTGCAGGTATGAACCCGAGCCAGCTGCTATGGACCCGAGCTTGCCGATCTGGACCTGAGCCTGCAGGTCTGGACCCGAGCCTGTAGGTATGGACCCGAGCCTCCAGGTATAAACCCAAGCCTGCAGGTATGCACCCGAGCCTACAGGTATGGACCCGAGCCTGCAGGTCTGAACCCGAGCCTACAGGTATGGACCCAA
>JBBPBS010000249.1:557415-560671 GCA_037974835.1 Cicer judaicum
TATGCTTTATTTCCGCAAACTCATTTGCTCATGAGTAGGGGACATCTAATCCTATGAGCAAGGGTAATCACGTGTATATGGCTATAAGGGCCTTGGCCCCTACCAAATTTTTGAAAATCCCTTTAAAAAAATATTTAGCTACAATAATTCACAAAATTGGTAGAAACTAACTACACAAATGAAATGTAATTTGGAATACAACAACAATACGTGAAAAGGGGTTGCTAGATGCATGAAGTTAATCCAAGTTATCCTTGAGATAGATTACAATCGTATTGTTGGTATGATCCATAATTAATATGCTCCTATTTATTATTTTAAACTTCTCTCCAATGAGGTTTTTTCCCTTATCTGACTCCTAGGTTGAACCATCTATGTGACCCATACTCTGAAGTAGCAATTAAATCACAAGAAATATGAATTTGAACTGTGATTCTTTTTTAACCTAAGTACTTAATTTAGTAAACTCAAGAGTAATCTTAGTAGTGAATTTGAATAACTAGAACTTTCCAGATGGGTTAAGATTAAAAATAAAGCAACTTAGTGGAATAACAAGTAAAGTGTGATATGTGAATATTGAATAATAAAAGAGAGGAGATAGAAAAATCAAACAAGAGAAATATACTAATTCACGTAAAACGAGCTACGTTCAATCCTGACAATAAGATAAAATATGCTCAGTACATAATATTTTGTCTTTGCATTTTCTTTCTTGTTCACACATTAATCAATTACCACTTTCACCTTTAATTCCATAAAGTAGTTTTTACATCCACCAAAAGGTCCAAAAGGGATTTTTACAACCACCTTTCAAATTAGAAATGATTTTTACCATCACACTCAATCTAATAATAGAAAAATGTTTGGGATCAAATTATTATCAACACTTTATTTGAGATAAATTAAAATAAAAAACTCAGAAGAAATTGTCCACAAATATAGTAAAAAGAGCTTTGAGTTTTTCTTTATAGAAGAGTTTCATAACTTGTATTTAAATGTACAAGTGTAGATTGATTACTAATTAAACTATTGTCTTCATCTTCTAATTGATCTTTTTTTTATAGATGAAGATAAACTTTGAATATTTAGTTTAAATCGAATATAATCGTTGGTCAGATTTGCCAACTGTCAACCGCTTTATTTGAAACAATCTTCTTGTTTGCCCTTATGTCCAAAACGTTCTTGTTGAAACCCAAAATGGTTTTCCTTAAGTCTTGAAGGAAACTTGGACACGAAGGATGAATATGTTCGTTGGTACAGTGATGAGTCAAAAACATGTTGTTGTTGTCACATTAACAATGCTTTTTCAATGCATTTGAGTTCTTTTTGTACTTGCTTCCATGTCATCAATCTAAAGATCAATCATATAGCTCAATTTGTATGTATTTTTATAAGTGGACCTTCAATATTTATTTTCTAAAAGCTCATTCACTTTTGGGTGACCCATATGCAAATTTTGTCATTCTTGGACATGCATTTAGTTTTCTCAAATTGATTCATTTTGTCTCTTGTCTTTAAATAAAATAACCAAAATATTCTGCAATCATTTTGTCATCAATCTCTTGTTTGACATTCCTTTGAGGAATCTTTTAAATCATTTTATACTTCATAAAAATGTGTTATGATCTATTTGTATACATGAGATGGGTTCACAATTGATGATAAAATCTTCTTTAACAACTTGAAAAATGACCATTTGATCTCGCATGAATATGCATGCTTCAACATATCATGAATTCACTTGTTTTGATTTTATGTCTAAAAGAATACACTCAAAAGCACAAATTAAGAATTAATAAAATCAAAATCATAATTAACAAATATACTTAAATGTTTAATCATCTTCAAAATATTAATTAAGAATTTTGTCTCAATGCACTCATGGTGGAATACTTGTTTGGAAGGATTATTCCACATTATCATAGGTTTTATCACATGACCATTACCACATTAGATTTTTGAAAAGATAAATTCATATATAGACTAAGCAAAATAATCTCAAATTTTAAGGGTATAATAAAAAAAATTATAATACTAATAAATTTCCTCTATATTACTAAGAACAAAATCATAATAAATATAAATTATAAAGAGTTTTTTTTTGTCCTTAATATAAAGAGAATCTTTAATTAAGGTTCTATCTTTAAGTTCTATAGTATTATAATCTTTTTATTTGTATTGGGTTGGGAAGCAAATAGACTAGGCCGTCTGTCAAGGGCCTATAGTCTGACCTACTTATACTCTGATCTAACCTATTTAATAAAAGGACTATACTCAAGTTATTTTTAAAGCCTATTTATTTAAATAGGTCAGACTTATAAAAAAACCTATTAGGTCTGACAAGTCAATCTATATATTTTATTATTTATTAATATTATTTTTATTATTATTTATTAATAATATTATTTTCTATTTTAAAATCTATCAATTAGGTAATCACTTAGTAGTCGTTCTATATTCGGTAGTGGTTCTATATTCGGTAGTCGTTCAATTAGGCAATCACTCAGTAGTTGTTCCATATTTGTTTGAGAGATAATAATGGGTGCGTTTGTTTCAGGAAATACAAATTTATTCTTTGAAACCAAAAGTCATTTTTTAGGGTTTAAATGGTGTTTGATATAGATTTTTTTTAAAAAATTATTTTGTTAGAAAAATCATTTTTTGTTTAATATATATAAATATGTATATTGGTATTGGTACGTGGAAATTGGTTTGGATAAAGCGTGTAGCTTGATATGTGTATATGGACTAGTTATAGATTTATATATTTTTTTTGGAAGGTTGTTGCAGTGCAAGTTATGATTATATTTAATTATAATTTTATTAGTTTCCCTTTTATATAAAAGCATAGTTTAACTTATTTAAAACAAATATAAAATATAACTTTTAAATATTTTAATGTGAATAAGACTTTTAAATAAACTTTCAAGTCAGATCAGATTTTTAAAAAGGTTATATCAGACTAAAAAAAAAGTCTCTAATAGGCTGTAGGTCAAGCCTAGACCTAAAAAATTAATCATAGGCCAAACTTATGTCTTTCAAAGTCTGATTTAATCTAGCCTATTCTCACCCCTATCATTGGGGCAATCATAGGAGAAGGGGCAAAATAGGGGTAGCACACATATGTCATGACCACCACACCATCATATTTTATTGGCTAAATAGCACATGTGGTCCCTTAACTTGATTTCGACTAACGTTTTAGTTTTTTTATCTTTTATCTTCTTCTTTTTTTTTTTTTTTTTTTTCTGATTTG